>JAHFZB010000414.1:0-52248 GCA_036884735.1 Huso huso
AGACGAGACGAGAAGAAGATTTTCTGCATATGCTTTACCAGACCTCTCTGTGCTTTTACAATGCTTCCCATGCTTTTACCAGACCTCTCTGTGCTTTACAATGCTTCCCTATGCTTTACCAGACCTCTCTGTGCTTTACAATGCTTCCCCTGTGCTTTACCAGACCTCTGTGCTTTTTACAATGCTTCCCCATGTTTTTACCATACCTCTCTGTGTTTTTACAATGCTTCCCTATGTTTTACCAGACCTCTCTGTGCTTTTACAATGCTTCCCTGTGCTTTACCAGACCTCTGTGTTTTACAATGCTTCCCCTATGTTTTACCAGACCTCTCTGTGCTTTTACAATGCTTCCCCATGTTTTACCAGACCTCTCTGTGCTTTTACAATGCTTCCATGCGTTTTTACCAGACCCTCTGTGCTTTACAATGCTTCCCTGTGTTTTACCAGACCTCTCTGTGCTTTACAATGCTTCCCTATGCTTTTACCAGACCTCTCTGTGCTTTACAGTGCTTCCCTATGCTTTACCAGACCTCTGTGTATAGAGGTATAGAGGAGAGAAAAGAGAGGGGAGAGAGAGAGAGAGAGAGAGAGAGAGAGAGAGAGAGAGAGAGAGAGAGAGAGAGAGAGAGAGAGTGCTATGGGACAAATGCATCAGTTCTGTAATCTCAAACATATTTAATGAAAATATTGATTTACTTACACGAAGAATACATCCGACATTCTTCAGCCGAGTAAAATTTTATCAGCTAAAAAAAAAAGTCTAACCGGTCAAAGTGCACTTTAAAATGGACTTCCGCTAACGTACTGTTGATTATAAATCACGTGGCAGAAACCAACCAATCAGAGTTGACGGAATTCCAACACGTTTGACTGGTGTGCGTTGTTGTGAAGTTGACGTTGCCCTCAATTGAAACGTTGCGCTTCCTGTGTTCTATTCAAATTTCTATTCAAGTTTTAAGATAGATAGATAGATAGATAGATAGAGATAGATAGATGCAATACTTAATAATTCCACAAGATGGCGCTCACTACCTGCGTGTCTGTCTGTCTGCAGCTTTAATGAAACTAAACACTTTTCAGTATGTAGTAAACTAACACATACCCCAAGAAGAAGGGATTATATTGTAGCGTCAAACTGAACAGGATTGTGGGGCTCTGTCTGTCTGTCTGTCTGTCTGTGTGTCTGTCTGCAGCTTTAATGAAGCTAAACTCTTTTCAGAATGTAGTAAACTAACACAGACCCCAAGAAGAAGGGATTATATTGTAGCATCAAAACTGAACAGGATTGTGGGGCTCTGTCTGTCTGTCTGTCTGTCTGTCTGTCTGTCTGAAGCTTTAATGATACTAAACTCTTTTCAGAATGTAGTAAACTCACACAGACACCAAGAAGATATATTGTGAGAAGTGTTGAATTTAAATCAAGGGAAGTAATGTTAAAACTTTACAATGCATTAGCAAGACCTCACCTAGAATATTGGGTTCAGTTCTGGTCACCTCGCTACAAAAAAGGATATTGCTGCTCTAGAAAGAGTGCAAAGAAGAGCGACCAGAATTATCCCGGGTTTAAAAGGCATGTCGTATGCAGACAGGCTGAAAGAACTGAATCTATTCAGTCTTGAACAAAGAAGACTACGCGGCGATCTGATTCAAACATTCAAAATCCTAAAAGGTATTGACAATGTCGACCCAGGGGACTTTTTCGACCTGAAAAACGAGGACCAGGGGTCACAAATGGAGATTAGATAAAGGGGCATTCAGAACAGAAAATAGGAGGCGCTTGTTTACACTGTGTGCGGATATCCCCGCCCTGCGTGATGCGCCTGCCTGCGGGAAGTGAGGTTCGCTAAAATACAAACATGTAAAGCCCTGAAGATAACGAAAATACGTGACTAGCAAAATAGAAACGCTAAAAATAAATAAAACTGAAACGCAAAGCAGCCGTGTGACTTGTTACGTTTCTGTTACTAAAAAAAAATAAAACATTTCAACGTCATTGTGTGCCTCTAGAACCTGATAAGCTGTTTTTCCTGATTTCCCGGCTGTAAATACCTGTCTGTATTTAGACTCGCTCTCTCTGTTTCCTGGAATTGAAAAGGAGGGTTGGGGTCAGGGGTGCCCAATCCTGGTCCTGAGGGGCTGATGCTCCTCCTGGTTTTTGTTCCAACTGCACACTAAATTTTTAATTGGACCACCAAGCTTCTAATAAGTGCTTGATTGGTACAATTAAGTAATTTAGGGGACAGTTGGAACAAAAGCCAGGAGGACACCGGTCCTCCAGGACCTGAATTGGGCACCCTTGGTTTAGGTCGTCCAGGGTGTCCTCGGCTCACCGCGCACCAGCGCCCCCTGTGGTCAGGCCGGGCGCCTGCGGGCTTGCCTGTAAACATTTGGGCACAGCTCTATTTGGCATGGTTAACTGTTGTTTTTTTTTCTTACTTCCTGTAATTAAACAAAGGTGCGCGTGTCTTGATCGGAACACTCGGCTCATTGTCAACATTCCAGTGTAACCGGGTCAACAGAACTGATAACATTCCATTAAAAGCCACTTCTATAAACAGGGTAGTTATTTTTCATGCACTACACAGCTCCCAGAATAACTCTCTGAATCTCCCCTGTCTGTCTGTCTGTCTGTCCTGCACCTCCATTCACTACACAGCTCCCAGAATAACTCTCTGAATCTCCCCTGTCTGTCTGTCTGTCTGTCCTGCACCTCCATTCACTACACAGCTCCCAGAATAATCTCTCTGAATCTCCCCTGTCTGTCTGTCTGTCTGTCTGTCTGTCCTATGCGCCCATTCACTACACAGCTCCCAGAATAACTCTCTGAATCTCCCCTGTCTGTCTGTCTGTCTGTGTGTCTGTCCTGCACCTCCATTCACTACACAGCTCCCAGAATAACTCTGAATCTCCCTGTCTGTCTGTCTGTCTGTGTGTCTGTCCTGCACCTCCATTCACTACACAGCTCCCAGAATAACTCTCGGAATCTCCCCTGTCTGTCTGTCTGTCTGTCTGTCCTGCACCTCCATTCACTACACAGCTCCCAGAATAACTCTCTGAATCTCCCCTGTCTGTCTGTCTGTCTGTCTGTCTGTCTGTCTGTCTGTCCTGCACCTCCATTCACTACACAGCTCCCAGAATGACTCTCTGAATCTCCCCTGTCTGTCTGTCTGTCTGTCTGTCTGTCCTGCACCTCCATTCACTACACAGCTCCCAGAATAACTCTCTGAATCTCCCCTGTCTGTCTGTCTGTCTGTCCTGCACCTCCATTCACTACACAGCTCCCAGAATAACTCTCTGAATCTCCCCTGTCTGTCTGTCTGTCTGTCCTGCACCTCCATTCACTACACAGCTCCCAGAATAACTCTGAATCTCCCTGTCTGTCTGTCTGTCTGTCCTGCACCTCCATTCACTACACAGCTCCCCAGAATAACTCTCTGAATCTCCCTGTCTGTCTGTCTGTCTGTCTGTCCTGCACCTCCATTCACTACACAGCCCCCAGAATAACTCTCTGAATCTCCCTGTCTGTCTGTCTGTCTGTCCTGCACCTCCATTCACTACACAGCTCCCAGAATAACTCTCTGAATCTCCCTGTCTGTCTGTCTGTCTGTCCTGCACCTCCATTCACTACACAGCTCCCAGAATAACTCTCTGAATCTCCCTGTCTGTCTGTCTGTCTGTCCTGCACCTCCATTCCACTACACAGCTCCCAGAATAACTCTCTGAATCCCCTGTCTGTCTGTCTGTCTGTCTGTCCTGCACCTCCATTCACTACACAGCTCCCAGAATAACTCTCTGAATCTCCCCTGTCTGTCTGTCTGTCTGTCTGTCTGTCCTGCACCTCCATTCACCACACAGCTCCCAGAATAACTCTCTGAATCTCCCTGTCTGTCTGTCTGTCTGTCCTGCACCTCCATTCACCACACAGCTCCCAGAATAACTCTCTGAATCTCTCCTGTCTGTCTGTCTGTCTGTCTGTCCTGCACCTCCATTCACTACACAGCTCCCAGAATAACTCTCTGAATGTCCCTGTCTGTCTGTCTGTCCTGCACCTCCATTCACTACACAGCTCCCAGAAGAATACTCTCAATCTCCCATGTCTGTCTGTCTGTCTGTCCTGCACCTCCATTCACTACACAGCTCCCAGAATAACTCTCTGAATCTCCCCTGTCTGTCTGTATGTCTGTCTGTCTGTCTGTCCTGCACCTCCATTCACTACACAGCTCCCAGAATAACTCTCTGAATCTCCCCTGTCTGTCTGTCTGTCTGTCTGTCTGTCCTGCACCTCCATTCACTACACAGCTCCCAGAATAACTCTCTGAATCTCCCCTGTCTGTCTGTCTGTCTGTCTGTCCTGCACCTCCATTCACTACACAGCTCCCAGAATAACTCTCTGAATCTCCCCTGTCTGTCTGTCTGTCTGTCCTGCACCTCCATTCACTACACAGCTCCCAGAATAACTCTCTGAATGTCCCCTGTCTGTCTGTCTGTCCTGCACCTCCATTCACTACACAGCTCCCAGAATAACTCTCTCAATCTCCCATGTCTGTCTGTCTGTCTGTCCTGCACCTCCATTCACTACACAGCTCCCAGAATAACTCTCTGAATCTCCCGTCTGTCTGTCTGTCTGTCTGTCCTGCACCTCCATTCACTACACAGCTCCCACAATAACTCTCTCAATCTCCCATGTCTGTCTGTCTGTCCTGCACCTCCATTCACTACACAGCTCCCAGAATAACTCTCTCAATCTCCCATGTCTGTCTGTCTGTCTGTCCTGCACCTCCATTCACTACACAGCTCCCAGAATAACTCTCTCAATCTCCATGTCTACACCTTGGTACTCTCCCGCCTAGACTACTGCAACTCCCTCCTGGTTGGCCTCCCCTGCGTCCGCCACCCGCCCGCTCCAGCTCATCCAGAACTCCGCTGCCCGCCTGGTGTTCTTCTGCCTCGCCGCCCACGCCATTTCCACTACTCCGCCGCCCACTGGCTCCCATCACCGCCGCATCCAGTTCAAGACTCTTGTACTAGCCTACAGATGCCTTGACTGCACCCAGCCTCCAGACCCTCATCTCCCACACCCCCACCCGACTCTCTCCGCCTCCGCCTGCACTAGAAGACTGGCTCTACCTCCGCCACGCTCCCTGCCTCCAGAGCCCGCCTCCTTCTCCACCCTCGCCTCCGCAGTGGTGGAATGACCTTCCTACAGATGTCAGGACTGCCCAGTCCCTGACCACATTCCGGCGCTCCTCAAGACTCACCTCTTCAAACAGCACCTGTAGAACTCCTCTGTTTGTATCCTGGGACACTATCACCCTTCATTTAAATGCGCTTTATTTGCTCTTATCTGCCCCCTATTTTACTGCATTTAATCCTGTACTTCAGAATACTGTAATCTGCCAAGTGTTTAATCTGTAGTATTTTGTATTTGATCATATCCTGATGTAACTATCACTGTCACTGTTATCTGCTCCGTTATTGAATCGTATTTTGTCACACTGTGATTCTTGAAATGTATTTGCTTACGATTGTAAGTCGCCCTGGATAAGGGCGTCTGCTAAGAAATAAATAATGATAATAATAATAATGTCTGTCTGTCTGTCCTGCACCTCCATTCACTACACAGCTCCCAGAAGAACTCTCTCAATCTCCCCTGTCTGTCTGTCTGTCCTGCACCTCTCTGAATCTCCCCATGTACCCACATGGACCTCTCAGAACTACATTTCTGATCATCCTCACTAAGGCCGATTCAAGTCCAGGCCATTCCTTTGCCGACTGTAGACGGGAGCTCCCAGGGTTAGGTCGACAACGGTGTCCTGGGCTCACCACGCACCAGCGCCCCCTGTGGTATGGCCGGGCGCCTGCGGGCTTGCCTGTAAGCTGCCCAGAGCTGCGTTGTCCTCCGACGCTGTAGCTCTGAGGCGGCTGCACGGTGAGTCTGCAGAGTGTAAAGAAGCGGGCGGCTGACGGAGGACAGCGTGGGTTCATCTTCACCCCTCCCGAGTCAGCGCAGGGGGGTGGCAGTGAGCTGAGCCTAAAAATAATTGGAGATTACTAAATTTAAAAAAAAATAATAACAAATAAATAAAATAATTTCTAACAAGAAAGTACAGGTCCTTGCCACCCTTGATCATCATTAGCTCAATTTCTCCAAAATCTAAAGTAATGTCATTCTGTCGGATTCGCACGTACTCTTTTTATTTATGTATATACTCTGAGCACACTCTTAAACTCCGGGGAGACGTTCAGGAGGACATTAAGATGTTTCGAACTCCTGGAAGTGGATCGTTCCTGCACTGGGCTTGCAACGTATCCAGATGGCTTTTAATAATCAAGAAATTCACACAGACTCATTTGATTTGAAGTTTTAATGAATCAGAGCAGTATCAGTACTCCTTCGGTTTATTAAATGCTTAGAAATGGATTGAGTAGTTACAGACTACATAGAATCCACAATACACAATACAAATCAGCATGCTGCTTGTATTTGACCAGAAGTGGGTTTTTTTTAGGTCCAGTGCCTTAAAAGGTATAATAGCTGTAACAGGGGCAGCAGTATGGAGTAGTGGTGAGGGCTGTGGACTCTTGACAGGAGGGCATTGGGTTTAATCCCAGGTGGGGGACACTGCTGCTGTACCCTTGAGCAAGGTACTTTACCTAGATTGCTCCAGTAAAAACCCAGCTGTATAAATGGGTAATTGTATGTAAAAACTAATGTAATTGTATGTAAAAATAATGTGATATCTTGTAACAATTGTAAGTCGCCCTGGATAAGGGTGTCTACTAAGAAATAAATGATAATAAAACAGGGCGAGGAGCCCTGTAAAATGTATTATTTATTTTTAGAACGGGGTCTCCCCCTCCGCCCCTGTGCAATTTATTGTTTTGTATTATGATTTATTTATTATTATATTTATGTCCGCGAAGCGCTGTATGTTTTGTTATTGTTTTGTTTATAAATATGACGGAGACTGTCGGTTTTTTTTACTGGAACAATCTAGGTAAGAGAGTCCACGACATTTGCAATATATTTGTGTATTAATGCTATGTGGCAGAATGGCTGGGCGGTGACGTCAGGGCAGAAGCAGGAACTAAAAACCTCGTGCAGAAGGCGGCCATCTCCCGAATTAATTGATTAATTTGTTGCTAAATCGGGAGATGGTCACCTGCATAAAAGAAAAAAAACCCGACAGGAACAGTGAAGGCTGCCGCCCAGCCTGACCTGTGTTATTTTTGTGTTTGTGATTATTTTCGTTTAACATTTTTATTTCGCTCAGTGAGCACGTGTTTTGTGTTAAAAAATATTTGATTTATTTTTGTATTTAAATAAACGGTGCCGCCGCGTCTTTATTATTTTGAAACTGCAGTGTCTGGTGTCAGTGTTTTTTTCAGTTTAGTTCCTGCTTCTGCCCTGACGTCACCGCCCAGCCATTCTGCCACATAGCATTAATACTTCAATACGTTTATGGTTACAACATGTTTCACCCTTAAGTTATGCATGCGTGAAGCTAAAAAATGTCGTGGACTCTCTTCTGTTCTTATGATATTGTATACTATAAGCAGTGTGGAGTAGTGGTTAGGGCTCTGGACTCTTGACCGGAGGGTCGTGGGTTCAATCCCAGGTGGGGGACACTGCTGCTGTACCCTTGAGCAAGGTACTTTACCTAGATTGCTCCAGTAAAAACCCAACTGTATAAATGGGTAATTGTATGCAAAAATAATGTGATATCTTGTAACAATTGTAAGTCGCCCTGGATAAGGGCGTCTGCTAAGAAATAAATAATAATAATACTGACAGGAATCTACATTGAACGAACTTTAATTTGTCAAGCTCTGCTTAGCGCTAACGATCAACCTAACACCTTGAATGCATCAGGCACTCAGGAGACAAAAGGCTAATCAAACCCATCTCTGCGATTGAATTAACCCGTCTAGTGAGAGAAAGAGGTGGTTTAGCATAGGAGTCTGCAAGAGAGAAAAATATCTTAGAGATTTAAGACAAATTTCACATCATATTGATTTAATACCACTATGAGTACAAGATGCAAGAGACAGACACACACACACACAGTGTCACTGTTCAGAAACAGCGACGTGTTTAAACACAGATTTTTGTTTTGAAATTCACCCAGTATAAGTCCCTTCTCCAGCACAACACAGTAACAAACAGTCTCTTCCTTTATAAAGCTGCCAGCAAAAGTGCACTGCCTGACTGTATTGAAATATCTGTTACAAATAACGCGTTCGTTTTCGTTGACTTCAGTATTAATAAACGTAAACTTGTTTCACATATCCAATGTATCGTAAGATTTTAACCATGCAGCTCAAGCTTCAGGGACAGTGCAAAAGCTGATATGAACTTTTTAGGATCCGCCCCATATACTTCGCCCTCCTCCTCCTTCTAAAATGCACCAATTTGAGGTACATGCTTATTTTGAGTCTAATCTGTGGAGCGGTAGAAAGCAGATTTTAAGCAAGGGAGTCTGCGGGGTTGCAAAAGGTAAGATATTTGATTCATTCACTTGGGCACATCAGCTTCTAGAGTGGAAATCTATACATGATAGTCAGCAGCGTGCCAGCTTAGAAAAGTCCCATTGCTTCTGGACAGTTTTGACTTTCTGTGCGCATGAAATGAAACTCTGATGAACAAGGGAGACCCCCAGGTTCTGTTTAAAATCAAAATGAAGCGGTCTGTGTCGATCTCTGACCCCCGGTCCTCTGTCTCTGATAATTCAAGATGCCGACGCATATTTCGGACGTTGTAAAGAAACGCAGGAGGAGGAACAGCGCGGACGACAAGGCGATCAATTTTCTGCGGGAGAGTTTGCAGCTTTTAAACGATCAACAGAAACGGTGAGATAACCATTCTTGTCTTTGAGGGGAAAAGGCTTTGAACCCAACGCCGAGCATTTGTAATATAAGAACATAAGAAAGTTTTACAAACGAGAGGAGGCCATTCAGCCCATCTTGCTCGTTTGGTTGTTAGTAGCTTATTGATCCCAGAATCTCATCAAGCAGCTTCCTGAAGGATCTCAGGGTATCAGCTTCAACAACGTATAGGGAAGCATTGTAAAGCACAGAGGGGTCTGGTAAAGCATAGTGAAGCATTGTAAAGCACAGAGAGGTCTGGTAAAGCATAGGGAAGCATTGTAAAGTACAGAGAGGTCTGGTGAAGCATAGGGAAGCATTGTAAAGCACAGAGAGGTCTGGTAAAGCATAGGGAAGCATTGTAAAGCACAGAGAGGTCTGGTAAAGCATAGGGAAGCATTGTAAAGCACAGAGAGGTCTGGTAAAGCATAGGGAAGCATTGTAAAGCACCGAGAGGTGTGGTAAAGCATAGGGAAGCATTGTAAAGCACAGAGAGGTCTGGTAAAGCATAGGGAAGCATTGTAAAGCACAGAGAGGTCTGGTAAAGCTTAGGGAAGCATTGTAAAGCACAGTATATTACAGTTAACTAATCCTTATAAAAAGGTCCCATAATAACAGCACAGCACAGTGTAATAAAGCATCAGGAAGGATGGTAAATCTATTCACTATGTAACACAATTTTTGTTTCTGGGTAGTAAGTGTTATTTCCTAATTGCTTATGCCTCAAAAGTATAGAAAATGGCTATTATTCCCCACAAACTTTGCTTTTGTGACCAGGACAGTGATATTTTGAAATTTACCTATTTCCAATGAGAAAACGGGCGAATTTGTGTCTTTTCGTTCACATAAAGTCAGAAAAAACAACATATGAATCCAAATTAACATGTATTTATACTAAAGTAATACAAAATGACTACAAAAGATTTAGAAGTGAGTAGTTTTTCGAGATTTACGATTATACTGTAAATCACTTTTCACTAATCAGACCCCAAATGTAGTCTCCATCATGTTCTCGTTATACTGTCCTTGGAAGCGGCGATTCAAAGTCCAGTATATCCTGGTGGAAGCGCCTTGCTCCTCCCAGCACGCTCCCATGTTCTCCTTGAATTTATCAAGATGAGCATCAAGGATATGGACTTTGAGGGACATCCTACAGCCCATTGTGCCGTAGTTCTTCACCAGAGTCTCAACCAGCTCCACATAGTTTTCGGCCTTGTGATTGCCCAGGAAGCCCCTGAACCACTGCGACAAAGCTGTTCCAAGCCGCTTTCTCCTTACTAGTGAGCTTCTTGGGAATTCATTGCACTCCAGGATCTTCTTTATCTGTGGTCCCACAAAGACACCGCTTTTGACCTTTGCCTCAGACAGCTTAGGGAAGAAGTCTTGAAGGTACTTGAAGGCTGTTGACTCCTTATCTAGAGCTCTGACAAATTGTTTCATAAGGCCCAATTTGATGTGCAGTGGTGGCATCAGCACCTTCCGGGGTCCACCAGTGGCTCCCACTTGACGTTGTTCCTCCCCACAGAGAACTCGGGTCCGCTGTGGCCAGTCCCGCCTGTGGTAGTGTGCCTTGGTGTCCCTGCTGTCCCAAAGGCAAAGATAGCAGGGAAACTTGGTAAAACCCATCAGGAATGCCACCATTTTGAAGTCTCCTATGACCTCCCAGCCATACTCATCATACTTCAAGGTGTCCAGCAAGGTCTTGATGCTGTTGTAATCCTCTTTGAGGTGCAAGTGAGTGAGCCAGGGGAAGAGGGGTACTTGTTACCATTATGGAGCAGCTATTTATATTACTGGAAAGTTCTAGAAAGTTCTAGAAGTTACTCCAAGTTTACTCAGCACTGAATCTATCTGGAATGTTCTGGAAAATAGGTAAATTTCAAAATATCACTGTCCTGGTCACAAAAGCAAAGTTTGTGGGGAATAATAGCCATTTTCTATACTTTTGAGGCATAAGCAATTAGGAAATAACACTTAATACCCAGGAACCAAAAAAAAAAAAAAAATTGTTACACGGTGTTATTATTATTATTATTTATTTATTTATTTATTTATTTATTTATTTCAGCCCCTCCGGTTTTGAGGATGATGACCTCTCAGCTCACACAGATTACAGAGACTTCAGTCACAAACAGATGTTTTTCCAGCCCTGGAAATGTGGATTATGCTGTATCACGACCCCCCAGCTTGGTCAATGTGAATTGCAACCCTGCAACTCTGTACAGAATTCACCCAAACTTTCCCAGGACTGTCTGCTATCTGAAAACACTTCCTGTAGTGTTTTGGGGATGGGAATGAATCTCTGAACAATACTGACGTAGGGTTTGCCAATACTCTGGTAGTATTTCTAGGCTTTGCCTTTGTGGATACAGCATTAATTCAACAGAACTGAAACGTGTTCACTCAGTATGAAATTTATGCCGTCCTTTACTTTCCCTGGTTTGCACACTTACTGCTTCTGTCAATGAGAATCTAACAGAGTCATTAAATGCAAAAACGCAAAACTCGTTGATGTTTTTACAAGCGATCTGTTTTTGTGGCCTTTTTGTCTTTCTGTTGCAGTGTTTATGTAGGGTTTGGTTTGTCAGGGATGGGGTTAAATCTGTCTCTTAGGTGAACGAGTGCTAATTGGGGAATGGGCACACCTGTATAAAAAGGAGGAGAAATCCTTTGTTTGCGTGGAGTAGGTGAGTTTGTAAATGGGGTAAGGGGTAAGGGGTGAGGGAGTGAGTGTGTGTGTGTCATTTCTATCTCTGGAGTAAGGGGAGAGTTTGCGTAGCAGCTATAGGAATATAGAATGGTAATGCACACCTCTTCATGGTGCTGTGTAATGCCAAGTCTTTATATTATTATTATTATTATTATTATTATTTATTTCTTAGCAGACGCCCTTATCCAGGGCGACTTACAATTGTTACAAGATATCACATTATTTTTACATACAATTCCCCATTTATAGAGTTGGGTTTTTACTGGAGCAATCTAGGTAAAGTACCTTGCTCAAGGGTACAGCAGCAGTGTCCCCCACCTGGGATTGAACCCACGACCCTCCGGTCAAGAGTCCAGAGCCCTAACCACTACTCCACACTGCTGCCTTATAGCTAATTGTTTCATGAATGTATTGCATGTTTGGTGTTCACATTGAAACAATGGCGTGGTAGCTGAGTTCCTTGTCCAAGGGCCCATGATACCAAAATCCTTCCCTGGGGAGGAGGGAGGGTCTGTCAATCAAAGAGTGAAAGAGAAGGAAACACACTCTCAACACGATCAGAGGGAGCCACACATGACACTTACAAACACATTATAAAGCCATTCAATCTAAATAAAATAAAAAATGCTATTAACGTGTTTCTGTGGATTCTTCAAGACTTACATCTCTCAGATAAATAACAAGTGTAGCTGCTTTTAATTTAGTATTTATTTCTTAGCTGCTTTTAATACGGTCCAATAGGGACAGGACCTGACACTGCTGTGTATTGAACTGCATTGTTGGTTAGTGTAGTGTGCTGTTTATAATGTATTGTATAATTATTATTATTTATTTCTTAGCAGATGCCCTTATCCAGGGCGACTTGCAATTGTTACAAGATATCACATTATTTTTACATACAATTCCCCATTTATACAGTTGGGTTTTTACTGGAGCAATCTAGGTAAAGTACCTTCTTCAAGGCTACAGCAGCAGTGTCCCCCACCTGGGATTGAACCCACAACCCTCCGGTCAAGAGTCCAGAGCCCTCACCAGTACTCCAAACTAATGTGTTCTATATAGTGTAGTCTATTGAATAGATGCTTCTAATGGGATCCAATGGGAATGTGACTTGTAACAGATTCTTGAACTCCTTGAATGTTTTTTCAGCAGAATATCACATTTGCATTGGAGACTGTGAGTCATTGTATCCATTTATCAATTTCAGTATTGCGTGTTCTGTATTTAACTATGGAAAGATTAGAATATGGAAATATGCAAAAGTTAGTAAGATATAAGATATTCACTCTGTCAACCGAAAGATAATTTGAATGGAAACAATGGCTCACATTCTGTTGAGTTTCAATAGCCATAGTTTTATATATTATACAGCAACACCAAACACGATTCAGACAGCCCCCCTGAGTTTCAATAGCCATAGTTTTATATATTATACAGCAACACCAAACATTTATTCAGACAGTCCCCAGAGTTTCAATAGCCATAGTTTTATATATTATACAGCAACACCAAACACGATTCAGACAGTCCCCTGAGTTTTAATAGCCATAGTTTTATATATTATACAGCAACACCAAACACGATTCAGACAGCCCCCCTGAGTTTCAATAGCCATAGTTTTATATATTATACAGCAACACCAAACACGATTCAGACAGCCCCCCCTGAGTTTCAATAGCCATAGTTTTATATATTATACAGCAACACCAAACACGATTCAGACAGCCCCTGAGTTTCAATAGCCATAGTTTTATATATTATACAGCAACACCAAACACCATTCAGACAGCCCCCTGAGTTTCAATAGCCATAGTTTTATATATTATACAGCAACACCAAACACGATTCAGACAGCCCCCCTGAGTTTCAATAGTCATAGTTTTATATATTATACAGCAACACCAAACACGATTCAGACAGTCCCCCCTGAGTTTCAATAGCCATAGTTTTATATATTATACAGCAACACCAAACACGATCAGACAGTCCCCCCGAGTTTCAATAGCCATAGTTTTCTATATTATACAGCAACACCAAACACGATTCAGACAGCCCCCGAGTTTCAATAGCCATAGTTTTATATATTATACAGCAACACCAAACACGATTCAGACAGTCCCCCTGAGTTTCAATAGCCATAGTTTTATATATTATACAGCAACACCAAACACGATTCAGACAGTCCCCCTGAGTTTCAATAGCCATAGTTTTATATATTATACAGCAACACCAAACACGATTCAGACAGTCCCCCTGAGTTTCAATAGCCATAGTTTTCTATATTATACAGCAACACCAAACACGATTCAGACAGTCCCCTGAGTTTCAATAGCCATAGTTTTATATATTATACAGCAACACCAAACACGATTCAGACAGTCCCCCGAGTTTCAATAGCCATAGTTTTATATATTATACAGCAACACCAAACACGTATTCAGACAGCCCCCCGAGTTTCAATAGCCATAGTTTTATATATTATACAGCAACACCAAACACGATTCAGACAGCCCCCTGAGTTTCAATAGCCATAGTTTTATATATTATACAGCAACACCAAACACGATTTAGACAGCCCCCCTGAGTTTCAATAGCTATAGTTTTATATATTATACAGCAACACCAAATAATGATTCAGACAGCCCCTGAGTTTCAATAGCTATAGTTTTATATATTATACAGCAACACCAAACACGATTCAGACAGTCCCCAGAGTTTCAATAGCCATAGTTTTATATATTATACAGCAACACCAAACACGATTCAGACAGTCCCCTGAGTTTCAATAGCCATAGTTTTATATATTATACAGCAACATCAAACACGATTCAGACAGTCCCTGAGTTTCAATAGCCATAGTTTTTATATATTATACAGCAACACCAAACACGATTCAGACAGTCCCCCGAGTTTCAATAATATAGTTTTATATATTATACAGCAACACCAAACACTGATTCAGACAGCCCCGAGTTTCAATAGCCATAGTTTTATATATTATACAGCAACACCAAACACGATTCAGACAGTCCCCCCCTGAGTTTCAATAGCTATAGTTTTATATATTATACAGCAACACCAAACACGTATTCAGATAGTCCCCTGAGTTTCAATAGCTATAGTTTTATATATTATACAGCAACACCAAACACGATCAGACAGTCCCCCGAGTTTCAATAGCCATAGTTTATATATTATACAGCAACACCAAACACGATTCAGACAGCCCCGAGTTTCAATAATATAGTTTTATATATTATACAGCAACACCAAACACGATTCAGACAGTCCCCTGAGTTTCAATAGCTATAGTTTTTATATATTATACAGCAACACCAAACACTATTCAGACAGTCCCCTGAGTTTCAATAGCCATAGTTTTATATATTATACAGCAACACCAAACACGATTCAGACAGTCCCCTGAGTTTCAATAGCCATAGTTTTATATACTATACAGCAACACGAAACACGATTCAGACAGTCCCCTGAGTTTCAATAGCCATAGTTTTATATACTATACAGCAACACGAAACACATTCAGACAGCCCCCTGAGTTTCAATAGCCATAGTTTTATATATTATACAGCAACACCAAACACGATTCAGACAGTCCCCTGAGTTTCAATAGCCATAGTTTTATATATTATACAGCAACACCAAACACGATTCAGACAGTCCCCTGAGTTTCAATAGCCATAGTTTTATATATTATACAGCAACACCAAACACGATTCAGACAGTCCCCTGAGTTTCAATAGCCATAGTTTTATATATTATACAGCAACACCAAACACGATTCAGACAGCCCCTGAGTTTCAATAGCTATAGTTTTATATATTATACAGCAACATCAAACACGATTCAGACAGCCCCCTGAGTTTCAATAGCCATAGTTTTATATATTATACAGCAACACCAAACACGATTCAGACAGTCCCCCTGAGTTTCAATAGCTATAGTTTTATATATTATACAGCAACACCAAACACGATTCAGACAGTCCCCCTGAGTTTCAATAGCCATAGTTTTATATATTATACAGCAACACCAAACACGATTCAGACAGTCCCCTGAGTTTCAATAGCCATAGTTTTATATATTATACAGCAACACCAAACACGATTCAGACCGCCTCGAAGTTTCAATAGCTATAGTTTTATATATTATACAGCAACACCAAACACGATTCAGACAGCCCTGAGTTTCAATAGCCATAGTTTTTTATATATTATACAGCAACAAAACACGATTCAGACAGCCCCTGAGTTTCAATAGCCATAGTTTTATATATTATACAGCAACACCAAACATGATTCAGACAGTCCCCCTGAGTTTCAATAGCCATAGTTTTATATATTATACAGCAACACCAAACACGATTCAGACAGTCCCCCTGAGTTTCAATAGCCATAGTTTTATATATTATACAGCCACACCAAACACCTCTCTGTGCTTTACAATGCTTCCCTATGCTTTACCAGACCTCTCTGTGCTTTACAATGCTTCCCTATGCTTTACCAGACCTTCTGTGCTTTACAATGCTTCCCTATGCTTTACCAGACATCTCTGTGCTTTACAATGCTTCCCTATGCTTTACCACACCTCTCTGTGCTTTCCAATGCTTCCCTATGCTTTACCAGACCTCTCTGTGCTTTACAATGCTTCCCTATGCTTTACCAGACCTCTCTGTGCTTTACAATGCTTCCCTATGCTTTACCAGACCTCTCTGTACAGCAGCAGCGTCCTCCACCTGGGATTGAACCCACGACCATCCGGTCAAGAGTCCAGAGCCCTAACCACTACTCCACACTGCTGCCATTGGTTTTTTCAATCCTTTTACTCAACATAACCCAGCAGTAATAGTCGCAGCTACATATACAGAAACACAAAACACTTAACAAACGTGTCCGACTTGCACACCCGTTCGTTTTATAGCAGTTTAGAAAGAAGCATAGACTTAACCGCGCTCGCAAAATAACTCCATGGATCTCCCCTACACGGCTCTGCAGTGTGCAGTTTGGAAAGACACACACATAGTTCTAGATAAACATGGATTATCAGAGTATCTTGTCCTCCGCTGGGCTCAAGAACGAGCCGCGCTTTTCAGATAGCGTCGCGCTTCCTACCCTGGAGCGTGAAATCTGGGCTCGTTTTATTTGCCCGCCGGTCTACTCGGTTGTCGGGCAACTTGTTTTGTTTGGGCTTCGGTAAGGTAAGGTAACACTACTGTTGCTAGGATACTGTTACTATAGTCCTGCATTTGAAGAACTATAGGCACTGACTGACAAAGAACTGTGAGTATTTTCTGTCTGTATTTAAAACGAATATATATATATATATATAAACTCAGAACTTCTGAGTAGGAGAAAGTTGAGTATTTCTCTAACATGCTGCGTTTGCACGCTTCGTCCTATGTATATATAGCTTTTATATATATATATATATATATATATATATAACATTTCGTTTTCAAAACTGTTTAGTATTGTCTGTGTCTCTTCGGCATCCAACAGACATTGTTCTTGTGAATAATACTGTAGTATTGCAGTCAGACAGACCGATTCTTTCAAAAGAATTTCACTCGAGGATTTGGTGATAAGATAAAGCCTACCTGCATTGACGCGCAGTGTACGTTCCTTTATATTACTGTGGAATAATAACAATAATAATAATAATAATAATACATTTGGTATCTATCATCATTTTTCTGTAACTGTATTAGCTTCAATGTTGCACCCTTGTTGTAGTTTCTATGTCCATTTTGTCATGGCACGCCACTGCCTCTGTCTCACTATCAGCGACACTGTGTGTGTGTGTGTGTGTGTGTGTGTGTGTGTGTAGTCTTCTTTGTTCGAGACTGAACAGATTCAATTATTTTAGCCTGTCTGCATACGACATGCCTTTTAAACCCGGGATAATTCTGGTCGCTCTTCTTTGCACTCTTTCTAGAGCAGCAATATCCTTTTTGTAACGAGGTGACCAGAACTGAACACAGTATTCTAGGTGAGGTCTTACTAATGCATTGTAAAGTTTTAACATTACTTCCCTTGATTTAGATTCAAGTTGAAGGCGGCTGGGCACAGGGGAAGTCCTGGGAATTTGAATGAACTGGAGCAATTTCACTAAAGAATCTGCCAAAATCTCATCGAGAAATATCCTAATCGTTTGAAAGAGGTTGCTATTGCTAACACTCCTCACAATATATCCGAGCATCTTGTTGGCCTTTTTTATAGCTTCCCCACATGTCGTCTCTCCCTGCGGTTTGCAGCTCTTACAAAAGAAGGAACTGCGATACAGTACTCTTATTGTATTATTACTTGTACTGTAACACTTGAAATGTATTTGCTTACGATTGTAAGTCGCCCTGGATAAGGGCGTCTGCTAAGAAATAAATAATAATAATAATAATAATAATGCTAAACTGTAAACAGAATTCACCCCTACCCTTCACCATATTCTGTTACTATTTATTATTTTTTATTTCCATTACATGAGAGTAGATGTTAAAACTTCATGCTGATTTGAACTCGTCTCTCGCCAAGATAAGCACCAACTAAGACGTAGCTTTACAGTAAACTAATGTGATCCATCTGTGTCTCCATCCGTTTGTGTTTCCTTCCATATGATGATGCTTCTTTTCAACTGTTCCACTTAACCTTTCCAATGCAAAGTAGAGATCTGTGTTTACTGTGTCCCACGCAGTTTTCTCACCGAGTCACTTACTGTCCCGCCCATCGAACATGATTGACGGTAGCTCGAAATACAAGGGTGAAAAGATTGTGCCAAAATGAAAAGACGAAATAAATGAAGAAATGAAAAACGAAATAAAAAACGAAATACATAAATAAATTATTAAATATATTTCAGTTTCTACTTATTTATGTATTTATGTCGTTTTATATGTATTTATTTATTTATTTATATTGGTATGTATTTATTTCGTGTTTTATTTATTTATTTATTTATTTATTTATTTCGAATTTTACTTATGTATTTATTTTTTAATTTTGGCACAAATTATCCTCCACAGATCATCTAAAATAATAGATGGAATGCGCCCTATAGATTAACCGGAAGAAGAAGCAGAAAAGAAAAGGTGGTTCGAGAGCGGGAGAAGGAGTGAAGGAAACGTTTTATAGCAAAATAAATATATATCTATATATATATGTTATACTTTATTAGCTGCGTATAAGAGGCTAATACATTGCAGTAAACCAAACGTTTGCTGTTTAATTTTACAAGAAAGAAATCAGCTGCCGTTGTGTTTATCGTGGCCTTCTACGAACTTACCTCGGGATAAAGGAAATGAACTGTGTTGCTGGTCGTGAGTACTGCTTGGATTTAAAAAAAAAAAACGTTTTGAAAGTATAATTTTGTTGCTTGTTTGACATAAATAAGTAAAGATGCGTTTTGTTTTCTTTTTGTTGCCCGAGCGACGGTTCAGGCAGACGTGTTTTCTTTTATATGGGGGGCCCACTGTCGTGAAATACTTTAATTATTTTCCATAGCAACGCATATTATTTAAGAGTAAACATATTATTTGTAATATATTGATTGTATATTATTTTGTCTATTAAATTGAATACCTAGCCTTTGTTTTACTGTGTGTATTTTATTATTGAAAATACTTTATCATTGCCCATTTGAGTAAAATCATTGTATTTATCTTGCTCTTAATTGTATTAATACTTGTACTGTGATTCTTGAAATGTGTTTTTGTTTAAGACTGTAAGTCGCCCTGGATAAGGGCGTCTGCTAAGAAATAAATAATAATAATAATAATAATAAAAATAATAATAATTGTTTATTTATTTCTGTTGGTGTGTGTTGTGTGAGTGGATACTGGGGTTAATATTTGATAATTCCTATTAGGGGGTGCACGTGTATTTAGATTTCTCTTACAGAGGTGGAGGCACCGCTTTAAAGAAACAGTACATCTATATTTCTAACAGACAAATTATAATTTAAATAAGTATTGGGAAAACCCAGGCTCGCCACTTACATTGAGTTAGGTGTTGTTTACTCAATACACTAACAGGAGTGGAGGGGCGTTTATATATATATATATATATATATATATATATATATATATATATATATATATAAATAAATTTATTTATTTATTTTTTATAGAGATGATAATGACTCTGGTTCATTATAATAATAAAGTCCCAAGGCGAAAGAGAGATAGAAGTGCGGATAATAAAGTCATTAACTTGAAGCAAACAGAGATGTCGTCATGGGCTGATTCGAACACTACTTTACACAGGTAAGAAATCGTTTCTATTTTCTTCTTTCATTGAATGAATTCTGGGTGATGGGATGTTGCAGTGGGTTAAACGTTTCTCTGCTAACTTGACTTTCTTTCTCAGTCTCTTCTGGTTTGGAGTTTCTGATCCAGTGAAGTTCTGGATGACGAAGGCATTAAAACGTTTCTCTGCTAACTTGACTTTCTCTCTCGGTCTCTTCTGGTTTGAGTTTCTGATCCAGTGAAGTTCTGGATGATCTAAGGCATTAAAACGTTTCTCTGCTAACTTGACTTTCTCTCTCAGTCTCTTCTGGTTTGAGTTTCTGATCCAGTGAAGTTCTGGATGAAGGCATTAAAACGTTTCTCTGCTAACTTGACTTTCTCTCTCAGTCTCTTCTGGTTTTCTGCTTGAGTGTTTGAAGTTGTCAGTGCAATATTGGCAAGTCTAACTTCTTTCTTTAATTTGTCTTCTCTCTAGGACAGATTCTGGAATGACGTCTCCATTGAAACTTCACCGGACGTGGCACATTGATAAAAAATGCTTTAGCTGTAAAAATACTGTTTCAACGTAAACTGTGTGTGTTTGTTTTCAATAAAAGTATTTTTTTTTAAATTAAGTATTTTTTTAATGCTCACAATGCTTCCTTCCCTTTACCAGACCTCTCTGTGCTTTACAATGCTTCCCTATGCTTTACCAGACCTCTCTGTGCTTTACAATGCTTCCCTGAGCTTTACCAGACCTCTCTGTGCTTTACAATGCTTCCCTATGCTTTACCAGACCTCTCTGTGCTTTACAATGTGTCCCTATGCTTTACCAGACCTCTCTGTGATTTACAATGCTTCCCTGTGCTTTACCAGCCCTTATTGTTGCACTACAATTGCTAATAAATTATTTTTCAGGATGTTTGATTTAAAAAAAAAAAAAAAAAAAACAGAAGTATGCATAAACAGAGATACATAAAAAGGATCTAGTTATTGTCATGCATGAGAGAAAAATAGAGAAGTTGGTAATTTCATCCAGGACTGGCTAAGACGGAATCACATTGAAATAGCTGTGTCAGCTGTGTTACATGCACATCTGGGATTTCTGTGGCAATGTAAAAATAGCCAAGAGGAAGAACATGACATCTCACGCTGTGTTCGTAAAATGGAAGTAAGGGTCAGTTTTTGTTTCATTTCTGGTTGCAAAACAATGGCCAGAAAGTACATTACGGACAGGATGACAGAGGTCGAGACTCAGAGACAGTGTGAATTCAAAAATAAAGCTTTTAATACACAAAAATAAACAGGCACGAGGGCCAAACAAAAAGTTTCTAAAACACAAAATACACACAAAATGAAACTTACCCAAAATAAGGTTTCCAGGCTGGGCGTTGCCTTCACTGGATTGCAAAACTAAATGAACAAAGAAAACCCAGCACACACAGACAAACACTTGCTTCCTCAGCTACTCTCCTCTTTCTGGAACTCCCATACACTGCCTACTGGGAGACTGAGGCCTCCTTTATGCCAAGTGGCTGAGTAATCATTGAATAATTGATTGATTGCTCCCACCTGACACAATCAACCTGGCCAGGGAGCAGAATTTAACCCCCTCCCTGGGACTCGGTTAGCTTCTGTTGCTGCATTAGTTTCATTCTAAGGTAGAATTTGTTTGATCTCTTCTTTCTGTTTTGTTTTCTTATACCCTTCTGGGAAGCTTATGCAAAATGTGTGGTACAACAACATGAACTATAAGACTCCTATTGCACAGCATTGTCACCCATTCCAGGTTTTATTACCACCTTGATTAGCCCCCAGTGTGTCTAGCTAACAAGCTCAGGTGTGTCTGATTAATTGTAAAGCACAGAGAGGTCTGGTAAAGCATAGGGAAGCATTGTAAAGCACAGAGAGGTCTGGTAAAGCATAGGGAAGCATTGTAAAGCACAGAGAGGTCTGGTAAAGCATAGGGAAGCATTGTAAAGCACAGAGAGGTCTGGTAAAGCATAGAAAAGCATTGTAAAGCACAGAGAGGTCTGGTAAAGCATAGGGAAGCATTGTAAAGCACAGAGAGGTCTGGTAAAGCATAGGGAAGCATTGTAAAGCACAGAGAGGTCTGGTAAAGCATAGACAAGCATTGTAAAGCACAGAGAGGTCTGGTAAAAGCATAGGAAGCATTATAAAGCACAGAGAGGTCTGGTAAAGCATAGGGAAGCATTGTAAAAGCACAGAGGTGTGGTAAAGCATAGGGAAGCATTGTAAAGCACAGAGAAGTCTGGTAAAAGCATAGGGAAGCATTGTAGAGCACAGGGAGGTCTGGTAAAGCATAGAAAAGCATTGTAAAGCACAGAGAGGTCTGGTAAAGCATAGGAAGCATTAGGAAGCACAGAGAGGTCTGTAAAAGCATAGGGAAGCATTGAAGCACAGAGAAGTCTGGTAAAAAGCATAGGGAAGCATTGTAAAAGCACAGAGAGGTCTGGTAAAGCACAGGGAAGCATTGTAAAAGCACAGAGGTCTGGTAAAGCATGGGAAGCATTGTAAAAGCACAGAGAGGTCTGGTAAAGCATAGGGAAGCATTGTAAAGCACAGAGAGGTCTGGTAAAGCATGGGAAGCATTGTAAAGCACAGTGTCACAGCTATCAAGGGGTGGAGTCAGTGTGCTGTATAAACAGAACCCTGGCAGTGCAGAGCAGCTGAGACCTGCACAATCCACAGCATTCAGCACTCAGGTAAGCCACTGAACGTTACTGGATCCTCAGCTGAAGCACTATCCTTGCACCACTAATATGTGTTGCAATCCCAACTTGTTGCAATTGTGTTTTTTTTTTTTAATCAAACAGCCCTTTGAATGCAATTGAAACTGCTTGCTGTATCTATGGCTATATCATTTCTTTAATAGGAGTCTGCTGTATACAGGGGTGTCTATCTAATGGGGATGGGACTTGTAATGCTGCTGTTGAATTACATTGTAGTGTGATGTATTGCAGTGTGATATGATGTAGTGTTATATATATATATATATATATATATATATATATATATATATATATAGTGGATTGTATTGAACTACATTGTAGAAAGGCTTGGTGGCTCAGTGGTTAAAGAAGGGGCTTGACACCAGGAGGTTCAAATCCCGGCTGAGCCTCCGACTCCCTGTGTGTGTGTGTGTGTGTGTGTGTGTGTGTGTGTGTGACCCTGAGCGAGTCGCTTCACCTCCTTGTGCTCCGTCCTTCGGATGAGACGTCAAACAAACGAGCTCCTATTGGAAGTGACTCTGCAGCAGCAGCAGTTGTTGATTCAGAGTTCAGCTAAATGACACATTAATAATGACATCTTGTAGTGTATTAAATTACACTGCAGTGTATTCTAGGGTATAATTAGGGCTTCTGATTTTCGGTTTTAACCGATAAAACACCCCCAATACAAAAATAAATAAATAAATCGGTGGATAGCCAATAAACACCGGAAAAACTGTGGAAATGGTTCATCAATTCGTTGACTTTACCCTTTAACCATTAAAAAAACAAAACCTACTACAAAATAATAATAATTACATTTCTCGGTGCTTTAAACCCGCCCCAACTACTGAGTGACAGCACATTCCTACGTTTCTATTGGAGACTCTTGCGAGATTTAAAACGAAGCTGGAGGCTTGTTAGACGGATTTCAACCTGAGTTACAGTTAAGACTCGGAGGATTTAAAGCAGAATTATGTCGAAATGTTACAAAAAATGCCTCCACACAAAAACCCCGGAAGAATGTGCCCGTGACCCAGAGGGATTTCACTGTGGAAGACAGCAAAGTTACTACTGTACATATGTTGACACGCACACACACAAAAAAAACGCTCAAGCATTTTGGAAAGTAACCGAAAACACTAATTTCGTACAGTACATCAAAAACGAAAGCCCCGGGAAAAAAAATCGATTTATATAAAACTCGAACATAGCTAAAAAAAAAAAAATAAGCACCGAAAAATACAATTAATAAACCCCCCAAAACCGAAGCCCGAGATATAATGCATCTCAGCAAACTGCAGAAGAGGAAGAGAAAATCGAACACATTGCATCACACGTCCTACACAAAGAGGAAGTGAAAGACTGGACAGCAGCTCACAACACCCCCATGCCCAGTTCAAATGTAACTCATGACGTTAGCCTGATTTGCACGGGACTAAAAATCACAATCAGGTGGTTTTTGAATTTTTACCGACCGCCGCGCTGACTCGGGAGAGCAAAGACGAATGTTATGAAGGACAATTAATTAAAATAATTATACTTACCTTTTGACTTGCTAGAGTTAGCCAAACTACGCCACCTGGTGGAATATGCGGGCACCAGGTCCCGAAATATGAATATACTTTCGTGATTAAATCTAATATTTAATAAACTTTTATCCAAATCCTTATTTGCAGGTTCTTTTCTTTTATCCCAGGACCACACAAGATACAATTATAAATAGGCTTTATTTAGTACAGAAAATTCTTTAAATATATAAAAACTTCAAAATCACAACATACAGTATTATTCCTTATTCTTGCTCATCTGGTTAACACAGGACAGCATTATTATTATTATTATTATTATTATTATTTATCTCTTAGCAGACGCCCTTATCCAGGACGACTTACAATCGTAAGCAAATAGCATACTTAATACACATTTTTAAAGCACATCATTCAATAGAAAGAGAGTATAGCAACTAAAAAGATAAGATCAATATTTGGCAGAACAATTGAATAAAGTCCACTAAATCGTGGTGCAGCTACTTGTCCGACTAAAAGTCTTAGTATGCAAAATAAATAAATAAATCAATCAATCTCAATCTCACGAGTCTCTGTCCCGGTCCCGTTAATAGCTGGAAAAAAAAAAAAAAGGTCCAACTCGTTACACCCGTGCCTTTACAGAGGACTCTGGAAAGAATAGTCCATGTTCAGCGCAGCTCACTCTAGCCTCCAGAAACGCTCACGGATTCTCCTGTGCAGCTATAACAGTGCCAGCTGGCAGCAACGCTGATCCCGGCACACACTCTAGCCCCAGAAAACCAACCAGTCTTCAGCACAACGTGTATAAACACAGATTTTAATCCCTACACAGATTTACTGCATAGTCAAACTTCACTCAATTGATCGATCAAAAAAAGAAAGCAAGCAAACACAGTCTCTGCTTATTCCAAGCAATTCCGCCCGGTTTATCACGGGAGGGGGGTATAACAGTCACAGTATTGAAATCACGAGAATAACATCGATCAGCGTCTTAAGCAGCCAAACATCAGCAACAATACGGCTTGTTTTGTATTGTACTTCCCTGTGTGCTGCCGGAGTCGCGTCTCTCTCAATCTTCGTACTCTTTCATCCACGAAAACGTTGTTCTTTCCTTTCTACAGCTCTGTTCCCACACTCTGGTCCACCTGCTCCCCTACTTAATCCATCAATATCGGGTCGATCTTGCGGGTCTTTATTCCTTGTCCCTTGTCCCTTGTCCCTTGTCCCTTGTCCCTTGTCCCTTGTCCCTTGTCCCTTGTCCCTTGTCCCTTGTCCCTTGTCCCTTGTCCCGGTTCATTCATTTTTCTCTCCCGTTTGTGAGTCAAAGCTCTCTTTTTATTGTCTGTGAGGGATAGATTAGGGCAGGTGAAAACGCCGGAGATGATTAACTGTGGGAGTCGGGAGTCAGGGATCCCAAACTGGTTTCAGGTGTGGTGTTCAAGCATATTAACAATTAGTGAATACAACAAAAACAAACCACACAGTGATAAAAAAAAGAAACTTCACACACAAAAATTATAACAATAAAAATCAAAACACATCATAATAATAAAAATTAAACACATTAATAATAACCGTGAATATATTAAAACATATTTAGTGCACTCAATAATAATAACACTTGCTCCAACCCCACCATTTTAACAACTTGGTCATTCATGACACGAACACAGGCTGTCCCCCGATATAACATTCTAGCGTGTTCTATATAGAGCAGTGTTTCCCAACCCCGGTTTTTGGGGGACCCCCTCCCTGCGTCTGCTGTCTTTCATTCCAACCGATCTCTCGATCACTGAACTAGACCCTTCATTGAACTGATCATGTGCTTCATTAGACCCTATTAAACTGTTTTCAGCTCTTAAACCAGTTGGAGATTTCAAGTTAGTGACACAGCTCAGTGGTCCTGGGTTCGATTCCAGCCTCAGGGGTCTGTCTGTCTGTCTGTGTGGAGTTTGCGTGCCCGTGTTCGCGTGGGTTTCCTCCCACAGCCCCTATGTTTGTCGGGTTAGGCTCCGGCTCACCGCTACCCTCTATTAACACTTGTACTGTGATTCTTGAAATGTATCTTTGTTTACGACTGTAAGTCGCCCCGGATAAGGGCGTCTGCTAAGAAATTAATAATAATAATAATAATAATAATAATAATAATAATAATAATAATAATATAGGATAAAGCGGTTACAGATCATGGATGGATGAATGGAAGTTACTTATGAAATCTGCAACTGGTTTAAGAACTGAAAACCATTAAGAGTCTCATGAAACACGCGGTCAGTCCAATGAAGGTTCTAGTTAAATAATTGAGGGATCAGTTGGCATGAAAGACAGCGGGTCCCCAGAACCGGGGTTGGGAAACACTGCCCTCTAGTGCATTTTAGTGTATTGCAGTTTGTTATAATGTATTGTAGTGTGTTATATTATTATTATTATTATTATTATTATTATTATTATTAGTTTATTTATCAAACGCCTTTATCCAAGGCGACTTACAGAGGCTAGGGTGTGTGAACTATGCATCAGCTGCAGAGTCACTTACAATTACATCTCACCTGAAAGACGGAGCACAAGGAGGTTAAGTGACTCGCTCTGGGTCACACAGTAAGTCAGTGGCTGAGGTGGGATTTGAACCCGGGACCCTCCTGCTTACAAGCCCTTTTCTTTAACCACTGGACCACACAGCCTCTCATATATATATATATTGTATTGAATAGCCGGTGCTAACAGGATCCAATGTGGACGGCGCTTTGTATAATGTGTTGTAATCTCTTCGTTTTCCGTAGCAAAAGCGCACGGGAATGCCCTTGGTTTGTACAAGATGCCCAGAAATGTGACAAACCCCCGACCGACGCACAAAAGGCAGCGCAGCGCGGACAATAAAGTCATCAATCTGGGACAGGAGTGGGACAGAGCTGAAACGGATCCACGGCAATGGTAAAGACTAAATAATGTCTTTGACCAAATAAATAAATAAATAAATCAACAAATCAGTTGCAGTTATGAAATTTGAATGCTTTCTAAATCGATATTTCGTCACAGTTTTTGTTTTGTTTTTTTAAATTTTTGTCTTAGTTGTTTTTTATATAAACCTTTGAGGAACAGAGCAGTGAAAGTAGCCTGTCGCTCAAATGAGGACAAAGAAAACCAAACATCTGTCAGAGAAATAAGGCAGAAAGTTGGTTATGTGATTGTCAGGTTACTAACATGCCCCCCCTCTCTCTCTCTCTCTCTCTCTCTCTATCTATCTGTGTATCTCTCTCTCTCTCTCTCTCTCTCTGTCTCTCTCTCTCTCCCCTCCAGTCCCTCCTGTGTGAAGTTACCAAGCAGCCCAGCTCGGACAGACGAACTTGGACAAAAATACTGAAAATATATATATATTTTTAAAAAGTTAAATATCAAAAATGTCTGAATTATTGGAATGGTTCAAAAACAACATGGACTATACATATATATATATATATATGGTTAGGGGCTCTGGACTCTTGACCGGAGGGTCGTGGGTTCAATCCCAGGTGGGGGATACTGCTGCTGTACCCTTGAGCAAGGTACTTTACCTAGATTGCTCCACTAAAAACCCAACTGTATAAATGGGGAATTGTATGTAAAAATGATGTGATATCTTGTAACAATTGTAAGTCGCCCTGGATAAGGGCATCTGTTAATAAATAAATACTAATAATGAAACAACACAAGAGATTCTGGAAAATAACACATTTATTTGATGGATTTTTAGAAATTCAGTCGCACTGTTAACATTTGTTTTCAATTCAGGACTGACCTCAGGAGTTAATGCATTGAATTAAGATGCTCTATAGCCTACTCCAACCCTTTACACTAGGGGGCAGTGTTTCCCAACCCCAGTTCTGGGGTCCCCCTGTGTCTGCAGGCTTATATTGCAACCAATCTCTCAATTACTGAACTAGACCCTTCATTGAACTGATCATGTGCTTCATGAGACCCTTTTAATTCAATTAACTCTACAGTTAATTAAGCTAATAAGAGGTGAGAGAATGGATTTTAAAGATGGTCAGCGCTCCTTTAAAGGGAGGGGCCAGTGATCCTGTTAATAAAGCTAATAAGAGGTGAGGGAATGGATTTTAAAGATGGTCAGCGCTCCTTTAAAGGGAGGGGCCAGTGATCCTGTTAATAAAGCTAATAAGAGGTGAGAGAATGGATTTTAAAGATGGTCAGCGCTCCTTTAAAGGGAGGGGTCAGTGATCCTGTTAATAAAGCTAATAAGAGGTGAGAGAATGGATTTTAATTCACACAGCTATGGGACGTTGGGAGCCATACACCCTGTACTCCGTCCTCGTACATTTTGGGATCCCCATGATTTGGGAACCACCCCTGCCATGGCAGGCCCCAGGGTGTGCTCCATGGGACAGTAGCGATCCTGCACCCTGCTGGGGTGCTCAGGAGAGAAATACGAGTCTTGGGAGAGGGGGCTTTAGCCCTGTGGGGCACGGGATCGTTTTGGGAGCCAAACAGGGAAGCATTGCCCGGTGGGCGTGGCCTCATGGAAAGGGGCGGGGCAGGTTGGAAGCCCGCCCAGTGGGCGGTCCGTGGGGGCTGAAGAAGTCGGTCTGGAAGCTTTTGATTGGTCCGTACAGTTCATCCCTGTGAATTGAAAGGAGATTATTGTACACTGTATCACACTGATATAAAACCCTGGACTGAACCACAGCAGCTACCCAACACAGTGGGGTTTATATAAAGTACAGAGCGCTGGCATTGCCTGCTGTGTGCTGGGCAGAGCCTCGCTGTGCCGTGCTGTGCTGTGCTGTGCTGTACTCAGGGCAATGCTGGAGGGACCGCGCTATATCACACTAATATATAAACACAGTTTTATGTCACCTGTGGAATTTTCTGAAGTCCTTGTTAGTGACGGTGAGATAGGGTTCGTTCAGTGCGAGGACCCCGCGGTCGGAAGCCTGGAACGGCCGTCCACCCAACGTGCTAGCAACTACTGTCTGTGTGAGAGGAGAGAGGGGAGAGGAGAGGAGAGGAGAGAGGAGAGAGGAGGGAGGGGAGGGGAGAGAGGAGAGAGGGGAGGAGAGGAGAGGAGAGGAGAGAGGAGAGAGGGGAGGAGAGAGGAGAGGAGACAGAGGAGAGAGATGAGAGGAGAGATGAGAGGAGAGGGAGGAGAGAGGGAGGAGAGGGGAGAGAGAGGAGGAGGAGAGGAGAGGAGATAGAGAGAGAGAGGAGAGGAGAGGGGAGGGAGGAGAGAGGAGAGGGAGAGGAGAGAGGAGAGAGGAGAGGAGAGAGGAGGATTGCCGTCAGTCAATTCAAATTCAAAGGTGCTTTATTGGCATGACAACATTGGCGGTACAAAATGTATGAACATCAAAAAGTAAATAAATAAAAATATGTCTCTGTCTGTCTCCTCTCCTCTTCTCTCCTCTCTCTCCTCCCTCTCCTCTCTCCTCTCTGCTCTCTCCTCCCTCTCTCTCTCTCTCTCTCCTCTCCTCTCCTCTCTCCTCTCTCCTCTCTTCTCTCTCCTCTCCCCTCCTCTCTCCTCTCTCTCTCTCTCTCTCTCCTCTCTCTCTCTCCTCTCCTCTCTCCTCTCTCTCTCCTCTCTCTCTCTCCTCTCTCTCTCCTCTCCTCTCCTCTCTCTCTCTCTCTCTCCCCCCTCCTCTCCCCTCTCTCCTCTCTCCTCTCTCCTCTCTCTCCTCTCTCCCTCTCCTCTCTCTCTCTCTCCTCTCCTCTCCTCTCTCTCCTCTCTCTCTCCTCTCTCTCCTCTCTCCTCTCCTCTCCTCTCTCTCCTCTCTCTCTCTCTCTCTCTCCTCTCTCTCTCTCTCCTCCTCCTCTCTCTCTCTCCCTCTCCTCTCTCTCTCCTCTCTCTCCTCTCCCTCTCCTCTCTCCTCTCTCTCTCTCCTCTCTCCTCCTCTCTCTCTCTCTCCTCTCCTCTCTTCTCTCCTCACCTGCGATGGTCCGGTTCTGTGATGGTTGTAGAGTTCACGTTGACGGGCTCTCAGTGTCACCCCGTTCCCGGGAGGAGGGGGGGCCTCTCCCTGGAATTTGTCCTGAAACTCGCTGACCCAGCGCAGCCCCCCTCCCAGCCCCCTGCCCCTCAGCTGAGGAAGTTGAAACACACACAGGGGTTCAAACAACATTTGAAAAGGAGGTTTTTATCGGTGGTTTGATATTTGTATTTTTTTATCAATCAATTCATTCATCAGTTTGTTTCGGATACATTTTGTTTTTACATTGTTTTGGTAATGCATCTTCGTTTTCATTTTAACATAAATTATATACATTTTTTTTCTCATATTATATATATTTTTAGTATTATATCATTTTTTAAGTTAATTTAATTGTAGTATTATATCATTTTTTAAGTTAATTGTTAAGTTAATTTAATTAAAGTTAAGTTAATTTAATTGTAGTATTATATAATTTTTTAAGTTAATTTTTAGGTTAATTTAATTAAAGTTAAGTTAATTTAATTAGTTAATTTAAGTTATTTTTAATATTTTAATAGATATATAAAATGTGTTTTTCATTTTTTTAATAATTTCTTTACTAATATTTTATTCCACATCATTTTTATTTATTTATTTATTTATTTAAATTGTATCAATTTATTTAATTTATTTTGGTCACTTTATTTTCTTGACAATTTTTTCTTGAAAAAAATGTTTAATCATTTTTTATAACTTAATTTTTATTATTAAAAAATAAATACAGTACTATATTTTTTATTTATTTTAAAACCATAATTTCTATGACATGCGTTTATATTTTAATATTGTTGTATCATATTTTCTTTCGATATATATTTTGTTCAAATTTTGTATCACAATTTAATCTTCCCGTAATTTGTATTGGTTTCAAAAGTAGTTAAAACTATTTCTTAATCAATTTAAAATGTTCTAATCTTTTTTAAACGTTTTCTCTCTACATTTTTTCATAATTTCTCATTTTAATTTTTTGAAAAATCATTTTTAAATATTTTAAAAATTATTCTCCGTCGCTCCGATCCCCTCACCCTGTCCTCCAACTCGCCAACGCTGCTCAGCGTCCAATGAGGAAGCGCCCTGGGGTGGTGAGGCTGGGCTAAGGGCCCGCCCACACACTTCCTGTCGTGCGCAGTGCGCGACGTGGTGTGGAAACGGTTAGCGACCTCGTCGAAGGCGGAGACAAGTGGAGACCCCTGGAGGTGAGGAGGGAGAACTGCAGGGAGGGAGGACTGAGAGAGAGAGAGAGAGAGAGAGAGAGAGAGAGAGAGAGAGAGAGAGAGAGGAGAGAGAGTCAGTCAGGTAATCTAACCCTTATAAAAGTGTCCCACAGTAAAAGCACAGCACATTGTAATAAAGCACAGGGAAGCATTGTAAAGCACAGAGAGGTGTGGTAAAGCATAGGGAAGCATTGTAAAGCACAGAGGTCTGGTAAAGCATAGGGAAGCATTGTAAAGCACAGAGAGGTCTGGTAAAGCATAGGGAAGCATTGTAAAGCACAGAGGTCTGGTAAAGTATAGGGAAGCATTGTAAAGCACAGAGAGGTCTGGTAAAGCATAGGGAAGCATTGTAAAGCACAGAGAGGTCTGGTAAAGCATAGGAAGCATTGTAAACCACAGAGAGGTCTGGTAAAGCATAGGGAAGCATTGTAAAGCACAGAGAGGTCTGGTAAAGCACAGGGAAGCATTGTAAAGCACAGAGAGGTCTGGTAAAGCATAGGGAAGCATTGTAAAGCACAGAGAGGTCTGGTAAAGCATAGGGAAGCATTGTAAAGCACAGAGAGGTCTGGTAAAGCACAGGGAAGCATTGTAAACCACAGAGAGGTCTGGTAAAGCATAGGGAAGCATTGTAAAGCACAGAGAGGTCTGGTAAAGCACAGGGAAGCATTGTAAAGCACAGAGAGGTCTGGTAATGCATAGGGAAGCATTGTAAAGCACAGAGGTCTGGTAAAAGCATAGGGAAGCATTGTAAAGCACAGAGAGGTCTGGTAAAGCATAGGGAAGCATTGTAAAGCACAGAGAGGTGTGGTAAAGCATAGGGAAGCATTGTAAAGCACAGAGAGGTGTGGTAAAGCATAGGGAAGCATTGTAAAGCACAGAGAGGTCTGGTAAAGCATAGGGAAGCATTGTAAAGCACAGAGAGGTCTGGTAAAGCATAGGAAGCATTGTAAAGCACAGAGGGTCTGGTAAAGCATAGGGAAGCATTGTAAAGCACAGAGAGGTCTGGTAAAGCATAGGGAAGCATTGTAAAAAGCACAGAGAGGTCTGGTAAAGCATAGGAAGCATTGTAAAAAAACACAGAGAGGTCTGGTAAAGCATAGGAAGCATTGTAAAGCACAGAGAGGTCTGGTAAAGCATAGGAAGCATTGTAAAGCACAGAGAGGTCTGGTAATGCATAGGGAAGCATTGTAAAGCACAGAGAGGTCTGGTAAAGCATAGGGAAGCATTGTAAAGCACAGAGAGGTCTGGTAAAGCATAGGGAAGCATTGTAAAAGCACAGAGAGGTCTGGTAAAGCATAGGGAAGCATTGTAAAGCACAGAGAGGTCTGGTAAAGCATAGGGAAGCATTGTAAAGCACAGAGAGGTCTGGTAAAGCATAGGGAAGCATTGTAAAGCACAGAGAGGTCTGGTAAAGCATAGGGAAGCATTGTAAAGCACAGAGAGGTCTGGTAAAGCATAGGGAAGCATTGTAAAGCACAGAGAGGTCTGGTAAAGCATAGGGAACATAAGAGTGATATTAAGCGGGTTTTAAACTTTCCATACACTAGTATCACGAACTGTGAAACGGGATCGTGACTTGTAATATTGACCAACAAAATAAAAATACAAATAAATACGTTCGACATAATTAATAATAAAAAAAACAGAGTATAAAATAAATATATATATATATATATACTTAATAATATTTAAAATGCACTTACTCGTAAACGTTCCGCTGGACAAGGCGGCTTCGGTTGATAGCGGTGCCCGATTCCAGAGCTTGTAAGCGGCAGGTCGTGACTTTTTGACTCCGAGGCCTCAAACATCTCCGGGTAATAATTCTCAGATAATAATGATAGAAAAAAAAAAAAAAGATTAATTAGATTACATTGATCAATTATATGTGCTTAAAGTAAATAACGGCGTGTTTATCTCTCGCTCTCGACTCAGCTGTGTTTGTTGTCAAGGTAACAGGCAGGGTTGGTTGCGTAGCAACTAGTCACGTGACAGGCCCCTGGCAACGAAATAAATAAACGCCGGTCGAGACAGAATTATAATATTAAATTGTTGTTCGTTTTTAATCCATTTTCAGACTTTCTCGATAAATATCTTGATATCCCTGAATATTTTACGCAAACCTCTTCTTAAAAAATATCCACAAAATATTTTAACGAGCAACCCAGCCCTCAGATATTTATTTACCTCATTAGGTAGACCTATGGTACAGCTATGGTATGCATTTACCATCGTTTACCCCGGATTACCATGTTTAATCTTTATTTTTACACTGTGCTGTGCTTTTACTGTGGGACACTTTTACACTGTTTTTCATATGCTTTACCAGACCTCTCTGTGCTTTACAATGCTTCCCTATGCTTTACCACACCTCTCTGTGCTTCACAATGCTTCCCTATGCTTTACCAGACCTCTCTGTGCTTTACAATGCTTCCCTATGCTTTACCAGACCTCTGTGCTTCACAATGCTTCCCCATGCTTTTACCAGACCCTCTGTGCTTTTACAATGCTTCCCTATGCTTTACCAGACCTCTGTGCTTCACAATGCTTCCCTATGCTTTTACCAGACCTCTGTGCTTTTACAGTGCTTCCCTATGCTTTACCAGACCTCTCTGTGCTTTACAATGCTTCCTATGCTTTTTACCAGACCTCTCTCTGTGCTATTTTTACAATGCTTCCTATGTTTTTTACCAGACCTCTCTGTGCTTTACATGCTTCCTATGCTTTGCTTCTTTTACAATGCTTTACCAGACCTCTCTGTGCTTTTACAATTAACAAGACACACCTGAGCTTGTTAGCTAGACACTGGGGGCTAATCAAGCTGGTAGTAAAACCTGGAATGGGTGACAATGCTGTGCAATAGGAGTCTGATTCCCATCCTTGAATTATGTTTGAGGTTCGTTTAGTTTGTCACACTTCTCTCCTCCTAATGTCTCAGTTATTTTTTCTCCTGTGCGTATAACATGTTTAAAAATGTGTCAAATAAACGAGACAGAGAGGGTTTGTTTTGAGATTCTACATTTATTAACATGTGGAAATACTGACAGAGAAGACTGGGGAGAGAGAGAGAGAGAGAGAGAGAGAGAGAGAGAGAGAGAGAGAGAGAGCAATGGAGGAGGGGAATGGGAGGAGGAGGGGAGGAGAGGAGAGAGAGAGGAGGAGGGGGGAGAGAGGGGAGGATAGAGGGAGGAGAGGGAAGGGAGGGAGAGAGGATAGAGGGAGAGATTAAAGGGGATATGGGAGAGGAGGAGAGAGGAGAAAGGAGGAGAGAGAAGAGGGGGAGGACAGAGGGAGAGAAGAGGAGAGGTGAGGGGAGAGGAGGAGAGGAGAGGAGAGGAGAGGAAAAGGGAGGAGAGGAGAGGGAGAGAGATGAGGGGAGAGAAGAGGGGGAGGATGGAGGGAGAGATTAGAGGGGGTAGGGGAGAGAGGATAGGGGACGACACAGATCAATACGAACATTTCTCTCACTGATGCATAAGAACAGAGCTGCACTAAAGAACAAATCATCAAAAAACAGAACGACCAGAATTACAATCACAATTTATACCAGAGTCTGCTGCATTCTCTGATTAAAACAACTCACATACATACATACAAACACACACACATAGATACACAGCAACACAGAACACGACGGAAATCAATGCAACAGTAAACAGATTTCAATAAATAAATAAATACATACATACATACATAATATACTATTCAAGTAAGGAGAGCCACATAGCCACTATTTATATATATTATATATTTTTTTCTTCGTTCTTTTTAAAAAATACTCTAACACTCTCCTGATCCTTCATCTCGAAGCCATCCGATTGGGTGAGAGGAAGGGGCGTGGTCATGGAGACACGGGATTGGTTAACCTCTGACCCAGTGACCTATGAGAGAGAGAGAGAGAGGAGAGGAGAGAGGGAGGAGAGGAGAGAGAGAGGAGAGAGGAGGAGAGAGGGAGAGAGGGGAGAGAGGAGAGAGAGGAGAGAGGAGAGGAGAGAGAAGAGGATAGAGGAGAGAGAGAAGAGGAGAGAGAGGAGAGAGAAGAGGAGAGAGGAGAGAGAAGGATAGAGGAGAGGAGAGAGAGAGATAGAGGAGAGGAGAGGAGAGAGAGGAGAGAAGAGGAGAGAGGGAGAGGAGGGGAGAAGAGAGAGAGAGGAGAGGAGAGAGAGGAGAGAGAGAGGAGAGGAGAGGAGAGAGAGAGAGAGAGGAGAGAGAGAGAGGAGAGGAGAGGAGAGAGAGGAGAGGAGAGGAGAGAGGAGAGAGAGGAGAGAGAGAGGAGAGAGGAGAGAGAGAGAGGAGAGAGAGAGAGAGGAGAGGAGAGAGAGGAGAGAGGAGAGAGGAGAGAGGAGAGGAGAGAGAGGAGAGAGAGGGGAGAGAGGAGAGGCGAGAGAGGAGGAGGGAGAGGAGAGAGAGGAGATTAATAAAAATGATCAATATTGCTGTACATTTCTTACAAGTGCAGTGCTGTTGTGTGGGAGCTGTGTTGGTGTAACTCACGAGTATCTGTGTTGGTGTAACTCACGAGTAGCTGTGTGCAGTGTTGTTGTATCAGAGCTGTGTTGGTGTAACTCACGAGTAGCTGTGTGCAGTGTTGTTGTGTGGAAGCTGTGTTGGTGTAACTCACGAGTAGCTGGTGTGTTGCTGGCGTCGCCGGGCGCTCCGCAGCTTCTCGAATCGAGCCTCCATCTCCTCCAGAACCTTGGGGGTGTACCGGACCACGAGCTTCACAGAACCGTGGGCCGCCTTCAAGAGCTCCACCGCCTTCTCGTGGTGCTCCCCTTCCACGCTCTGAAATCAGAGAGGATTCACAGGGGAGTCGGGGAGGAGTCACAGGGGAGTCACAGGGGAGTCGGGGAGGAGTCAGGGAGGAGTCACAGGGGAGTCAGGAGAGGAGTCAGGGATGAACCAGAGAGGAATCAGAGAGGAGTCACAGGGGAGTCAGAGAGGAGTCACAGGGGAGTCACAGGGGAGTCAGAGAGGAGTCACAGGGGAGTCAGAGAGGAATCAGAGAGGAGAACCAGAGAGGAATCAGAGAGGAGTCACAGGGAGTCAGAGAGGAGTCACAGGGGAGTCACAGGAGGAGTCAGAGAGGAGTCAGAGGGGAGTCACAGGGAGTCAGAGAGGAGTCAGGAGGAATCAGAGAGGAATCAGAGAGGAGCCAGAGAGGAGTCACAGGGGAGTCACAGGGGAGTCAGAGAGGAGTCACAGGGGAGTCAGAGAGGAATCAGAGGAGTCACAGGGGAGTCAGAGAGGAGTCACAGGGGAGTCAGGGGACAGAGGGAGTCAGGGAGGAATCAGAGAGGAGTCACAGGGGGGAGTCAGAGAGGAGTCACAGGGAGTCAGGGGAGTCAGAGGAGTCACAGGGGAATAGACAATAATGAACAGAGGAATACTGACATTAATAAGAGGAGTAATTCAGTGATGACAATGAGGAGTCAGGGAGGAATCAGACAGGGGCTATAAGAGGATCAGAACATTAGGAGGAATCAGAGAGGATAGGGTATGAATAGTAGAGGAGCTAGGGAGGAGTCTCCTCAGGAGGAGTCACAGGGGAGTCAGAGAGTCAGAGAGGAGTCACAGGGGAGTCAGAGAGGAGTCACAGGGGAGTCAGAGAGGAGTCACAGGGGAGTCAGGGGAAGTCACAGGGGAGTCAGGAGAGGAGTCAGAGGGAGTCAGGGAGGAGTCAGAGAGGAGTCACAGGGGAGTCAGGGAGGAGTCACAGGGGAATCAGGGAGGAATCAGAGAGGAGTCAGGGAGGAATCAGAGGGGAATCAGAGAGGAGTCAGGGAGGAATCAGAGAGAATCAGGGAGTCAGAGAGAATCAGAGAGGAATCAGAGAGGAGTCAGGGGGGAACTGGGAGAGGAGTCAGGAGGAGTCAGAGAGGAGTCACAGGGGAGTCGGAGGAATCAGAGAGGAGTCACAGGGGAGTCGGAGGAATCGGAGAGGAGTCAGAGGAATAACAATACTGACATTAATAATAATAATTCCAATGATGACAATGATAATAAATTACAACAGCTATAATAATAACATTAACAATATAATAGTATTAATAGTATTAATAATGCCAGCTCTCCCTCTCCCGCTCTCTCACCACCCCGTTGACGGACAGCAGCTGGTCCCCCCTCTTGAGCCCCCCGTGCCGGTCGGCCACGCCCCCCGGGATCACTCTGGAGATGTAGATGGGGGAGTTCTGCTCTTTGCCCCCATGATGAGAACCCAGCTCCACCACTCCTGGGGCGTGGCAGCGCCCGAACGCAGCCGCTGCCTGGGAGGGATCAGAGAGAAGCCAGAGCCGCCAGAGGGAGAGAAATCAGAGAGAAATCAGAGAGAAATCAGAGATCAGAGAGAAATCAGAGGAGATCAGAGAGAAATCAGAGAGAGATCAGAGAGATAGAGAGAGAGAAATCAGAGATCAGAGAGAAATCAGAGAGGAGAGAGAGATCAGAGAGAGAAATCAGAGAGGAGATCAGAGATCAGAGAGAAATCAGAGATCAGAGAGAAATTAGAGATCAGAGAAATCAGAGATCAGAGAGAAATTAGACAGGAGATCAGAGAGAAATCAGAGATCAGAGAGAAATTAGAGAGGAGATCAGAGAGAAATCAGAGAGGAGAGAGAAATCAGAGATCAGAGAGAAATTAGAGAGGAGATCAGAGAGATCAGAGAGAAATTAGAGAGGAAATCAGAGAGGAGATGAGAGATCAGAGAGGAGATGAGAGATGAGAGAAATCAGAGAGAGAAATCAGAGACAACCCAGAGAGGGGATCAGAGAGAAATCAGAGATCAGAGAGAAATCAGAGAAGAGATCAGAGAGAAATCTGAGAGGAGATCAGAAATCAGAGATCAGAGAGAAATCAGAAACAACCCAGAGAGGGGATCAGAGAGAAATCAGAGAGGAGATCAGAGAGAAATCAGAGAGGAGATCAGAGAGAAATCTGAGAGAACAGAGACAAACCACAGAGGATTCAGAGAGAAATCTTAGACACATGACAAATCAGAGATAAATCAGAGAGAAATCCGTACTGAACATTAGAAAACTAAAGGGAAATCGGGTCTAAAGCCAGAAACAAACCCAGTGTTGAAATCAGAGACACGTGATGAAAATTATAGCTACTGAAATGATTGTTGAAATGATGGATATCACAGAAAACGGTGTTATAAACAAAAAAAAATGTCAGGGAAATTAGAGCTGAAATGAGATATCAATAGAAATACATTAAAAACAAATTGCAATTAAATGACAGGTTCTTAGAAATCATTGTTGAAGTCGGACTTATCGTATGAATCACAACCGAGGTGAGACGCGTCACACTGGAGAGGGGGGGTCAGGGTTAGGGTTGTGGGGGGGTACCTTGGCAGTAGCCTGGGCTCGGATCTCAGCTCCTCCAGAGATATCCAGAGTGTCATACAGCTGCTCATACACCTGAGAGAGAGAGAGAGAGAGATCAATACACACAGTGTCATGTGTGTATGTAAGGTTTCAGGTTCACCTCTGATAGCAGCACAGAACTTGTTCTGCAGGACTCTGTGTGAATATCTCTGTGTGTGTGTGTGTGTATATCTCTGTGTATATCTCTGTGTATATCTCTGTGCAGATGTCTGTGAGTATATCTCAGTGTGTGTCTCTAAGTCGCCTTGGATAAAGGCGTCTGCTAAATAAACAAATAATATCTGTGTGTGTATATCTGTGTGTGTGTGTATATCTCTATATTAGGTTTCTGGGTCACCTCTCTGATAGCAGCACAGAACTTGCTCTGCAGGACTCTCTGCAGCGCCTGCAGTTTTGGGGGGGGCACCTCACCACTCCGCTGCAACTTCTCAAGCAACCTTAAGCACACATCTGAGAAAGAAAGGAGAGGAGAGAGGGGGGGAGAGGGGAGAGGGGGAGAGTGGGGAGAGGAGAGGGAGAGAGGAGAGGAGAGAGAGGAGAGGAGAGAGGAGAGAGGAGAGGAGGAGAGAGAGGAGAGGAGAGATAGAGGAGGAGAGAGGGAGAGCAGAGAGAGAGGGGAGGAGAGAGAGGAGAGAGGAGAGAGAGGAGAGAGGGGAGAGGAGAGAGGGAGAGCAGAGAGAGACAGAGAGGGGGTGAGGCAGAGAGAGAGAGGGGAGGGGAGAGGAGAGAGGAGACAGGAGAGACAGAGGAGGAGAGGAGGAGACAGAAAGAGGGTCAGAGAGATATTCTGAACTCCAACCAGAACTGCAGGTAAACTGAATCTGTGCAGTCAACGCGTGACACCTGCTGGCAAAACATTGGAACTGCAGATATTTAACATAATTTGTTTTTTACATTTATTTAGCAGACGCCTTTATCCAAGGCGACTTACAGAGACTAGGGTGTGTGAACTATGCATCAGCTGCAGAGTCACTTATAACTACGTCTCACCCGAAAGACGGAGCACAAGGAGGTTAAGTGACTTGCTCAGGGTCACACAATGAGTCAGGGGCTGAGGTGGGATTTGAACCGGGGACCTCCTGGTTTACAAGCCTTTTTCTTTAACCACTGGACCACACAGCCTCCTGTGTCGTTTTATATTACTATATATATATATATATATATATACAAATCACCAGGACTCCTATAATCATATGTAGATGTATATCTAGTCTATCTATCCTATCTATCTATCTACATATGATTATAGGAGTTCTGTGTGATTTGTCAACCAGTATTCATGTTTGTGTAAGATAACTTAATAGTAATATCCGCCTTTGGGAGGAGGCTGTGTGGTCCAGTGGTTAAAGAAAGGGCTTGTAACCAGGAGGTGTGTGTTAATAATCCCCCTCAGCCACATGGACTACATTATGACCCTGTGTGTGTAAAATGCACCAGTGTTTGTGCTCCGTCTTTCGGATGACTTACTGTTGTAAGTGACTCTGCAGCTGATGCATAGTTAACAGAACCTTAGTCTCTGTAAGTCGCCTTGGATAATGGTTTTCTGCTAAAACTAAAAATAATAATGAAAACCCGAGAAATCTTCTATACAGACACAAATATTCTATACAGACACTAACTCCACAAAACATAATCTGATAAAAAATCTCCCGTTCGCCCCTTTCCATAAACACACACTACTACAACGGAAGCATTTCGCTATTGAAGGAATAACTATATTAAGTTGTATGGGAGCTATAACTCCATGAAGTTGGCTAAGTTTTGAGAGCCTCATATAGATAATGGTTGGGGTGAAGTGGTTTAAGGATGGGGGGAAATGGAATGTGAGAACGGGACCAGTTTTAACTGCTTCAGGACACCATTTGGTGGTATGACCATATATGGTTGTTATTCGATATTGGGTTGAAATCTCAGAAGAGTTACTTGAAGGATCCCAGTGTGATTGGTACAAGACTGAATTACTGCTGTGTGTTAGAATATTATTGGTGCAATGTTTAAATAGAGATTCCTATTTTCTGTTCTGAATGCCCCTTTATCTAATTCATTTATGACCCCTGGTCCTTTTTCCTTTTTCAAGTCAAAAGTCCTGGTTGAGTGGGTGTCTCCTTTTAGGATTTTGAATGTTTGAACCAGATCAAATAAACAGACTTTTGTTCAAGACTGAATAGATTCGGATTCTTTTGTTTGGACATGCCTTTTAAACCCGGGATAATCCCTACACTATCTTTATCCTAGTGTTGTAAAAATCCTTGTAACGAGGTGACCAGTGTGTGAACTCTCTCATTATCAGTGAGGTCTTGTGTGTAATGCATTGTGTGTGTAATATTCTGTGTCCCTTGATTTAAATTCAGTGACACTGTGAGTGTGTGTGTGTGCATGTGTGTGTGTGTTTTGTGTCTCCTCTCATTATCAGATGACACTGTTGTGTGTGTGTGAATGGAATGTGTGATAGTGGGACCAGTTCTCTCTCTCTCATCAGTGACAGTGTGTGTGTGTGTGTGTGTGTGTGTGTGTGTCTCCTCTCTCTCATTAAGAGTTACAGACACAGTGTGTGTGTGTGTGTGTGTGTGTGTGTAACTCCTCTCTCTCATTATTAGTGACACTGTGTTGTGTGTAGTGTGTGTGTGTCTCCCTCTGATTATCAGTGACACTGTGTGTGTGTGTGTGTGTGTGTGTGTGTGTGTGTGTGTGTGTGTGTGTGACCTCTCATAATCAGTGACACTGTGTGTGTGTGTGTGTGTGTGTGTGTGTGTGTGAACATCAAATTATCAGTGACACTGTGTGTGTGTGTGTGTGTGTGTGTGTGTGTGTGTGTGTGTGTCTCTCTCTCATTATCAGTGACATTGTGTGTGTGTGTGTGTGTGTGTGTGTGTGTGTGTAAGATAATTATCAGTGACACTGTCTGTGTGTGTGTGTGTGTGTGTGTGCTCCTCTCTCATTATCAGTGACACTGTGTGTGTGTGTGTGTGTGTGTGTGTGTGTGTGTGCTCTCTCCCTCTCTCATTATCAGTGACACTGTGTGTGTGTGTGTGTGTGTGTGTGGCTCCTCTCTCTCATTATCAGTGACACTGTGTGTGTGTGTGTGTGTGTGTGTGTGGCTCCTCTCATTATCAGTGACACTGTGTGTGTGTGTGTGTGTGTGTGTGTGTGTGTGTGTCTCCTCTCATTATCAGTGACACTGTGTGTGTGTGTGTGTGTGTGTGTGTGTGTGTGTGTCTGTGTGTGTGGCCCTTTCTCTCATTATCAGTGACACTGTGTGTGTGTGTGTGTGTGTGTGTCCTCTCTCATTATCAGTGACACTGTGTGTGTGTGTGTGTGTGTGTGTGTGTGTGTGTGTGTGTGTGTCTCCTCTCTCATTATCAGTGACACTGTGTGTGTGTGTGTGTGTGTGTGTGTGTGGCTCCTCTCATTATCAGTGACACTGTGTGTGTGTGTGTGTGTGTGTGTGTGTGTGTCTCCTCTCTCATTATCAGTGACACTGTGTGTGTGTGTGTGTGTGTGTGTGTGTGTGTGTGTGTGTGTGTGTGTGTGTTCCTTTCTCTCATTATCAGTGACACTGTGTGTGTGTGTGTGTCCTCCCATTATCAGTGACACTGTGTGTGTGTGTGTGTGTGTGTGTGTGTGGCTCCTTTCTCTCATTATCAGTGACACTGTGTGTGTGTGTGTGTGTGTGTGTGTGTGTGTGTGTTCTCCTCATTATCAGTGACACTGTGTGTGTGTGTGTGTGTGTGTGTGGTCTCCTCTCATTATCAGTGACACTGTCTGTGTGTGTCTGTGTGTGTGTGTGTGTGTGTGTGTGTGTGTGTGTGTGTGTGTCTGTCAGTGTGTGTGTGTCAGTGTGTGTGTGTGTGTGTGTGTGTGTGTGTGTCTGTGTGTGTGTGTGTGTGTGTGTGTTGATCGATTTTCTATCATCTATAAGAATTAGCAAAGAACGCTTGTGAACACATCCCTACAGCATCGCATTACTACTACTATTATTATTATTATTATTATTATTATTATTATTATTATTATTATTTATTTTCAGCAGACGCCCTTATCCGGGGCGACTTACAATCGTAAACGAAAATACATTTCAAGAATCACAGTACAAGTATTAATACAATTAAAAGCAAGATAAATACAATGACTTTGGTTCAAGCAAGTACAAGTGTGACAAAACACGATTCAATAACACAGCATTAAGACGCGTTTATCCCCTTGCAACGCACAAAACTGCAGAAACGGACATTTCCGTGCTAAATAAAGCTGAAATAAAATAAAGGCTATTTTGATTAGCGGGTTCACAGGAGATCACGAATCCAAACTGCTCCAGACAGCCAGGCTGCGGTCTGACGTATATTGCTTCACCGAAAATAAATAAATTAATTACTCAATAATAATACTAATAACCCGCTATCTCATCATTGCTATCGCGCTCCGTGTTCGAATTATTACATTTGCATTTATTTAAAAAAAAATTAAAAATCATCTCGTCTCTTTTTATTCTCGTTTATTTATTCCTTACCTCGCTCTAATCCCAATGGTTCAGATATTGCAGCCATTGTGACTGACGTCAGCTTGCCTGGGCGTTAAAACGCATTCCCGGATCGAGGGCGGGTTATGCAAATATATGACGAGAGGTTTCTATTCGGGGCGGGGTTATGCAAATGTTTGTTTCAGGAGATAGAGAATGCGTTGCTGTCGCTGTTTTAAGACCTGCATTCATATGAATTCATCCCCTCACTCGCTCCCAGGGATTGTGAGGAGGGTTCATTCATCATGAATGGAGGTCTTACACGCTTAGAGCAACAGCACTAGTGACAAAGCAACGCGGTGATCTGATTCAAACATTCAAAATCCTAAAAGGTATAGACAATGTCAACCCGGGGACTTCTTTTTGACTTGAAAAAAGAAACAAGGGACCAGGGTCAGAAATGGAGATAGATAAAGGGGCATTCAGAACAGAAAATAGGAGGCACTTTTTTACACAGAGAATTGTGAGGGTCTGGAACCAACTCCCAGTAATGTTGTTGAAGCTGACACCTGGGATCCTTCAAGAAGCTGCTTGATGAGATTCTGGGATCAATTGTTACTAACAACAAAACGAGCAAGATGTGCTGAATGGGCCTCCTCTCGTTTGGAAACTTCCTTATGTTCTTATGTTCTTATAAATACTGAGAATTACACCCCAACACACATACAGAGAAAAAATAATATTCTGACAATAAATCTGTTTTTATTTTCAACAAAACTTTATTGCAATGTTATTTACAGGAGGAAAAAGCGGTCTGGTGGTTAAAGTCCAGGCTTATCACCAGAAGGTCACGGGTTCAAATCCCACCTCTGCCACTGACTGACTCACTGTGTGTGACCCTGAGCAAGTCACCCGACCTCCTTGTGCTCCATCCTGCGGACGAGATAAATCAAGGTCCTATTGGGCGACTCTGCATATAATGCACAGTTCACAGCCTGCCTCTGTAAAGCGCTTTGTGCTGGTGGTCCCCATGAAAGGCGCTTATATAAAAACTACAGATATTATTATTATTTTAAGACGACTTAAAAAAACGCAGTAATCAATCAAGGACAGCATATTCAAATATTTTAATAAATTTAACAAATACATAACAAGATTGATCTCATTAATTGTGCAATAAATGAGTCATTTAGCAAACTTCCAGAGACCAGGGGTGAACTCTGCATCATCAACAACTGCTGCTGCTGCTGCTGGAGTCACTGAGCAGGAGCTCGTTTCGGATCGCCCCATCCCAAGGACTTGAGCACAAGGAGGTGAAGCGACTCGCCCAGGGTCACACGCACACGCACACACACACACACACAGTGAGTCAGTGGCTGCTGCAGAGTCATTTCCAATAGACCTAGAAATGGAAGGAAGTGAATTAGGTTTCACGGCCCCAATCTGCACTGCTAAATCATTGCTTTATTGATCAGCCACTAATTCAAGTTTCGCAATACAGAACCAATTTCAGGTCAGCATTTTATAAAATCACTTGTACTAGGAAGACTTTTTTTAAACCAAAAACACTTTTTTCAAAACACTAAACATAACCCTTTCAGTTATGTCTAAGGTGTTAAAAAAGCTTATTTTTTACAGCATCTGTTTTGTTTTAATGTATGGGACCAATGCACCGACCCATAGGGACAGCTGAATTGAACCCACTGGGTTTCTAGTATATTTCATAGAGACACTGAACAGCTAAAGACTAAGACCGATCTGTCAGCACTTTCAATTGGGAGACAAAGCCTGTCTCCTCCATTAGTCAAAAGACTAAACATAATCATTGAATTGTTTCTGCTGTATTTGCTAAAGACCCAGCAATGAAGGTGTTAAATGCTTCACCGCAGCATTGAGAAAAACATCTGATTTGTTTGTGCCTGCTTACTGATGCATAGAGATTTAAATGTTTCCCTAGCAGCCAGGTTGAACCAGGCTATGCAAAGTGTGCTTTGGAGCCAAACCAGAGCTTACAGGCTGCAAGTATAGGAAGCTCCTGATGGTCTGGCGGGTAGCGCCGCTCAAGCTTATTACTGGGAGGAGAGAGACTCAGAGACAAGAGTCTGAAGTTCAAAATGTTAATGCATGCTTAATAACTGGTTTAAGAAATCCAAAATAATAACAAAAAACACTGGAACAAAATAAACAGGCACGGTGGCCAAAACAAACATTTAAACAAAACAAAAACCCTTACATAGCCTGCGTGTTTCCCCTGAACACCAGCAGAGCACCGTCCAGCAATAACCACCTTCACCTGCAACTTCACCTGCACCTTCACCACCAGCTCTCACATTAACACCCGCGGTGAGCACCTCTTTATGCACCTGTATAATTAATCATTAATCATGTATCGACTGACGACCCCAGCCAACATCCTGTCGTGTTTCTGACAGGGAGCCAAACCCAATATCCCCCACACCTCCACACCAAACCAAACACTCTGTCCTGCTCCATTAGCAGCAGTCTCTGTTGTATTCAGAGTAGTTTACTAACTCAGTGATCTCTTTGATGGTCGAACAGGAAGGATTAGGCGGAGTCTAATACAATCCAGTGTTTAGAGAGACCCAAGCCACGTTTATTGATGTTATTTGTAAAGAATATTTTATTTATTAATGATGTCTACATCAAATACAAAACAGACCCTCATATCGATAATATACAGACGGCTCAAATTTGGTACCCCCCACAAAAAACTAAGAATGCACAATTTTCTGAAATAACTTGAACGAGCAAAGTAATTGGCATCCACCATTGTTTATTCCATATTTAATAGAAATCAGACTTTGCTTGATTTTTATTCAACAATATTGTAAATAGCAAACAAATGAAACAAAGGACAAAATGATGGGACTTAATCATTATTTTGTTGCACAACCTTAGAGGCACCGTAATCAAACATTTTCTGTAGCTCAATGAGACTTACACCTGTTAACAGGGAGTTTAATACCTTCCTGAGCAAACTGCTCCAGCTGTCTCAGGTTTGATGGGTGCTCCAGACTGCAAAAGTTTCAGCTCTTTCCATAGATGTTTGATAGGATTCAGATCAGGATCATAGATATTACCAGAATAGTCCAAAATATTAATTTTAATCCATTCTTGTGCTTTTAGTTGTGTGTTTTGGGTCATTATCCTGTTGAGGACCTATGACCTGCGCATCGAGACAGAGCTTTCTGACACTGGGCAGTACGCTTCGCCCAGAATGCCTTGATAGTCTTGAGATTTCATTGTGCCCTGCACAGATTCAAGGCACTTCTGTGCCAGGCGCAGAGCAAAGTTAGCCCCAAACATAACCGAGCCTCCTCCATGTTTCACTGTAGGTATGGTGTTCTTTTCTTGAAAGCTTCATTTTTCGCTCCAGAACATAGAGCTGATGTGACTCGCCAAAAAGCTCCAGTTTTGACTCCATCTGTCCAAAGGACATTCTCCCAGAAGGATTGTGGCTTGTCAATATGCATTTTAGCAAACTCCGTCTGGCTTTTTATGTTTTTCTTTCAAAAAGTGGAGTCCTCCTGGGTCTTCTTCCATGGAGCCCACTTTACCAAAAGCGACGGATGATGTGATCAGAAAAATGACTTTCACCTTGGAGTTCAGCTTTGTATCTTTGGCAGTTATCCTTGGTTCTTTTTTTCACCATTCGCACTATCCTCTGTTCAATCAGGGTCGATAATCCCTTGCAGCGGCGCCCAGGAGGTTACACTACAGTTCCATGGACCTTAAACTTAATAATATTTGCAACTGTTGTCACAGGAAACATCAAGCTGCTTGAGATGGTCTTGTAGCCTTTACCTTTACCATGCTTGTCTATTATTTTCTTTCTGATCTCCTCAGACAATCCTCTTGCTTTCTTTCTGGGCTGTTCAGTGTGGTGCATACAATGATACCAAATGAGCACAGTGACTACTTTTCTCCATTTAAATAGGTTGAATGACTGATTACAAGATTGGAGACATGTGTGATACTAATTAAAGAAACTAATTAGTTTGAAATATCAATAATCCACCATTTATCTTTTCTAAGGGCACCAACAAATGTGTCCAGGCCACTTTAAATATCTTTGTAGAATAAGCAATAATTCATCCCCTTTCACAGTTTAGAAGACTCTACCAAAGGCATGCAAGCATACATGATAAAAGGCTTTTGACCTCATCACTTTTCAGGAGGAACAGTTATTTCAATGAGCTGTGGTGTACCAAATTTGCTAACGCCTGTATTCATTCCTGTGTGTTTAAAATGCATTTACATGTTTGTGTTGTATAGACTCTGCAGGTCTCCCCATTAGCACCGCTTCTGTCACATTCAGACTATTTCACTAACTCATTCAATAGGGATTCTGAATTTTCATCACATATATCACCATGCATATCTGTGAGGCTGTGTGGTCCAGTGGTTAAAGAAACGGCCTTGTAACCAGGAGGTCCCTGACCAAATCCCACCTCAGCCACTGACTCATTGTGTGACCCTGAGCGAAGTCACCACCCTTGTGTCTCCGTCTGGGTGAGACGTAGTTGTGGGTGATTCTGCAGCTGATGCATAGTTCACACCCTAGTCTTCTGTAAGTCGCCTGGATAAAGGCCTGCTAAATAAAACTAATATATAATATCTAAAATAGAGAGCCAATTGAAGTCGAAACCAGCAGACACAGGGGTCCCAGGACCGGGGTGAGAAGTTGTGCCATAGATGCAAATTTGAGTACCACCACAGCCACCACAAACCTGCAGGGTGGATGAATACTTGTAGGTATAAACACTGTATATTGACATTTTAAAATATGAAACCGAACTTGAATAGGCTGAGTCTTTGAAATTTGGTTGATGTTTTTTTAAATGGGAGTGACTATCCTGGATGGGCATGCTTCGCCCGTCACACACAGTAGCATGTAAATTTTGAGCTGGCGTATGCCACTGCGCCAGACCAGGGAGGAGAGCAATTGCTTTGAATGGTAGTACTGACTTCTTATAAAATGTATTTTGATGTAATGTGTTTATATGTGCACTGAGGACGTGATTCAATGGAAATAAAGTCAAGTTTTTTTGTATGTGAACATATCTAGTTTGTATATGTTTAATATAAATTAAACCATTGCAAAATACATGAAGGTCATTGTTATGGTGAACATATTTCAGTGTTATTCATATTATAAGGGTTTGTTTTGTAGTTCTGTATTTTAGAATGTATATATATGTGATGAAAATTGTAGAATCCTTATTAGACCAAGTTAGTAAAAAATTGAATGTGAGAGAGGCGTAAGCTAAAGTAGGGAGACCTGCAGAGTCTATACAACACAAACATGTAAAATGCATTTTAAACACCCAGGAATATGAAATATATTATCGATATGAGGGTCTGTTTGTATTTGATGTAGACCATTAATAAATAAAATATTCTTTACAAAAATATCAATAAACGTGGCTTGGGTCTCTATATGAGCAGCTTACTGGATTATATTAATCTTATAATCCTTCTGTTCTAATTTTCATCAAAGAGATCACTGAGTTAGTAAACTGCCTGAATACAAACAGAGGGCTGCTGCTAATGGAGGAGACCTGCAGAGTGTTTGGTTTGGTGGAGGGGGGGATTTTTGTTGGCCCTCGTCAGAAACACGGGGATGTGGCTGGAGTCACACGATACATGATTAATGATTAATTAACTACAGGCATAAAAAGGGTGTCACACGTGGTGTTAATGAGAGCTGGTGGTGAAGGTGCAGGAAGTTGCAGGCAGGTGGTTATTGTTGGACGGTGCTCTGCTGGTGTTCAGGGAAACCGAGGCTGCGCGGGGTTTTTTGTTTTGTTTAATGTTTGCTTGGCCACCGTGCTCGTTTATTTGTTCCAGTGTTTTTTTTATTATTTTTGGTTCTTTGTTATTAAAAGGCCGTATTAGAGTTTTGAACTGCAGCCTCTTGTCTCTGAGTCTCCTCCTGCCAGTATTAGCTAGGCAGCACTACCCGTCCAAGACGACCATCAAGAGGGCTCCTGTACTTGCAGCCTGTAAGCCTGATTGACTCCAGCACACTTTTGCATAGCCCTGGTTCAACCTGGCCGTTAGGGAACCATTCAAATTTATGCATCAGTGCAACCAGCCCAAAAACAAACTGGATGTTTTTTCAATGCTGCGTAAAGTGAAGCATTTAACACCTTTATTGCTGGGTCTTTAACAAACACAGCAGAAGCAATTCAATGATTATGTTTAATCTTTGATTAATGGAGGAGACCTGCAGAGCGTCTCCCAATTGAAAAGTGCAGACAGATCAGGATGCGTTGAGCTGTTCAGTGTCTCTATGAAATATACTAGAAACCCAGTGGGTTCAATTCCAGCTGTCCTTATAGGTCAGTGCATTAGCCCCATTGGCCCAAACAAATCAGATGCTGCAAAACTAAGTTTTTAACACCTTAGACGCAACTGAAGGGTTATGTTTAGTGTTTTGAAAAAGTGTTTTTGTTTTAAAAAAAAGGTCTTCCTAGTATAGTACGATTTTATAAAATGCTCACCTGAAATTGATTCTGAAAGTTTTATCACACCTCCCATCCTTGTTCAGATGTTTAAAAATGTGTTCGCTTGCAATCCGATACATTTTATTAAAAATGTTTTTGAACCTGAATGGGCCTTTGTGATGGAGCAAAGTACTAAGGAGACCAGAACGCTGCATTTAAGCGCCCTGTGAACTTATTTACAACATGTGTTTGCACAGAACGCCTCTACCCACAAAACGCCTTTCTACTCCACAGAATGCCTCTTTCTACTCCACAGAACACTTCTTCTACTCCACAGAACGCCTCTACCCATAGAACGCCTCTTTCTACATCCACAGAACGCCTCTACCCATAGAACACTCTCTTCTTACTCCACAGAACGCCTCTTTCTACCCACAGAACGCTTTCTCTACTCTCCACAGAACGTTCTCTTTCACTGCACAGAACACTTCTTCTCTAGTCTCCAGAACGCTTCTCTTCTCTAGTCTACACAGAACGCCTTTCTCTACTCCACAGAACGCTTTCTTCTAGTCTGCATAGAACGCCTCTCTTCTTCTCTGCACAGAATGCTCTCTATTCTCTAGTCTGCACAGAACGCCTCTTCTAGTCTGCACAGAATGCCTTTCTACTCTGCACAGAACGCGCAGCTTCTCCTCCACAGAACGCTTCCTTTCTTACTCTGCACAGAACGCCTTCTTCTACTCTCCACAGAACGCTCTTCAGTCTGCACAGAACGCCTTCTCTAGTCTGCACACAGAACACTCGCTTTAGTCTGCACAGAACGCCTCTTTCTCTAGTCTGCACAGAACGCCCTTCTTCTCTAGTCTGCACAGAATGCTTCCTCTTTTCTAGTCTGCACAGAACGCCTTTCTACTCTGCTGCAGAACGCCTCACTCTGCACAGAACGCCTTTCTACTCACAGAACGCTTCTTCTCTACTCTGCACAGAATGTTTCTCTTCTAGTCTGCACAGAACGCTTTCTCTACTCTGCACAGAACGCTCTCTTCTAGTCTGCACAGAACGCCTTCTCTAGTCTGCACAGAACGCCTCTTCTCTCACTTGCACAGAACGCCTTCTTCTACCCACAGAACGCCTTTTCTCTAGAACTGCACAGAACGCCTTCTCTCTCTGCAGAACGCCTTCTTTCTCTACACAGAACGCCTTTCTACTCCACAGAACGCCTTTCTCTTTCTGCACAGAATGCCTTCTTTCTAGTCTGCACAGAACGCCTCTCTTTCTAGTCTGCACAGAATGCTCTCTTCTCTAGTCTGCACAGAATGCTCTCTTCTCTAGTCTGCACAATGCTTTGAGAAGCCCTTCCTCTGGCCAGGATTCCTCCTTGCACCAGGCTGAGACGAGCCCCTCCAGGGTGTGTATTTGTTCTGATTAGTAATCACACTTCTGGGGGTATTGCTTGTGAATTGCTAATCCTATAGACACTGATGGGTTAATTTTGTTTCATGTTCCAGGAGTTACAGGAGATGCGTCTCTCCACTGCAGACCCTTCATCTCATCCTCTGCATCACCCAGACCAGCTCAGCACCGCGAGTCTGTCTGTCTGTCTGCTGGTCCTCTGCTTGACCGCTAAGCCGCTGGGATGGAGAAGACTGGTGGTCACCCTTCTGCTCGCAGGTAGGACCCTCCTCACACGTAACCTCTCTCCTTACCTCTCTGGGTCTAGTTTGGTATGGTTGAGCTGTACTGTTCACCTCCGCTCCAATCGGACGCACGTGAAAATGTGTGTGTTTGAATGAAGGCCTGACCTAATGCGGACGCGGTCAGGTTTGATTGGATGGTTAATGGCAAGTTGAAACTCATGACATATTAAAAGCACAGACACTTGAGCTCGTGAATCTGTTGTTCTCCTCAATGGGTTGGAAATTAGATTGCACGTGAATTAATAGGGATGAGGTAGACATGAATTCACTAGGGATGGTAGACATGAATTCAATAGGGGATGGTGTGAACATGAATTCAATAGCCGGGTCGACATGAATTCAATAGGGATGGTGAACATGAATTCAGAGGGATGGTGTGAACATGAATTCAATGAGGACAGTCTGGACATGAATTCAATAGGGATGGTCTGAACATGAATTCAATAGGGACTCGTCTAGACATGAATTCAATAGGGACAGTCTCGGCAAGAATTTAACAGGGATAGACATGAATCAATAGGACAATGTTGAAGGTTTTATTTATTCTGGAATAATGAGTGACCTTCATTCATTTCAAACGACTCACTTTCTCAGGCATCTCTAACCAGTTCAGCAAAAAAATAATTGGTTTGTTTTTAATTTTTTCAGGGGCTCTGTGCAGCTACTTCCCGCTGACCAGAAAATACCATTTAGTGCAAACTAACAAGGACTGACTGAGGCAAGGAACTACTGCAGAGAAAGCACACTGACCTGGTGACTGTGCAATAGCCTGGAAGAACAGCAGAAGCTTCAGGATATTGGGGAGGAATGAGACCAAATATTTCAAGAAGGAGACCGACAAACTGTTTCTGATCGGGCTGTACGGGACAGTGAGAACTGGCAGTGTCCACTGGAGATGCAGTCAGCTGTTTAACTGACGCTGGTACTGACAATACTTGTGCGTATACAGCCGATGCAGGAGGCAGTTGGGCCGTCAGTCTGTCGCGACTGGAACCA
>JAHFZB010000415.1:0-10000 GCA_036884735.1 Huso huso
TGAAAGAGCAGTATGTGGTAAATGCACACAAGTTGATAAGCGTTACATCTGTGTGGATTGTGCTAATATGGGGGCTACTTTGAAGTATGTTTCCCTGAATGCGCATTCCCGTTACACTGTGGGAACGGAGTTATTTTCTTTTATGTTTTTTTATAAATAATTATTTCGATTTTACAATTGTGTATGTAGGCCTACATATAACCAGTTCGCAGCTGGTTACACAATATTTTCTTTTGAAATGTTTATTTTATTATAGTTTTTCAGTTTTTGGAAGTATGTGAAAAAAAGCCCTTTATGTTATTTTTGTAAATAATGACTTCGTTTTCACAATTTCGTATGTACATATAGCAGTTTACACCTGTTTACACAACATCTTCTTTTGAAATGTTCATTTTATTATAGTTTTTCATTTTTTACGTCATGCATTATATGCGCTAATTTCGAAAATAAAGCCTTTTATATGATTATATATATATATATATATATATATATATATATATATATATAAATTAGCGCATATAATGCAATATATATATGTGCTAGCTGTAGTTCATCAACATCCGTTTTGATATCTTCTTGGGAGAACTGGATGTGTAAGCATACCAGTTACATGTGGACAATTATTAAGGATTACAGGTTTATTATGATTTAGATGAATGCTTTGTGCCACGGTACAGTCATTACAATGTTTGTTATTATGCCTGATTTTTTGCAGCACTGCATTGTGGTAGCATCGTATAATTTCCTTCTAATATCGTGTCCTCCTTCCTTTAAATAACACCGTGTAACAAATTTTTTTCTTTGGTTCCTGGGTAGTAAGTGTTATTTCCTAATTGCTTATGCCTCAAAAGTATAGAAAATGGTTATTATTCCCCACAAACTTTGCTTTTGTGACCAGGACAGTGATATTTTGAAATTTACCTATTTTTCAGAAAATTCAGATAGATTCAGTGCTGAGTAAACTTTGAGTAACTTCTAGAACTTTCTAGAACTTTCCAGTAATATAAATAGTAGTATAAATACAGGGCCTTAAGCCCACCAGTTCAGTTTAGTTCCAGCTGCCTAAAAGTGGATACATATCTGCATTTTTCTGAGATGGCATCAAGAGGCTGCAAGCATCCGGCAGATGCATTTTGCTATGTCTGTAGCCAATTTATCAAGACAAGAATGAAAAAAGTACTCCGTGGAAGCATCTGCTAAGATGTGTGAGGCCTACAAGGCATATTTCGGCATGCCTGTGGGGATCAAGACAAACCCTGGGCACCTCATTTCACCTCGAGCACTGCAAAAAAAACTCTGGAAGGTAAGATGGACAATTGTTGCTCGAATTTTATGTTATAAAATTTGTTAAAATTTTAAAATTATAAACGTTTTTAATTTTAAAATGTTTTACAATTTTCAATGTTATTGAAAAAAATATATCATATATGAAAAATGTTGCGAGAATCTCTTACACATTAATCATGGGTGAAATAAATGTATTTTTGTAGGATGGTACAGAGGGAAAAGAGAGCCATGAAGTTCGCTATCCCAAGAATTTGGCGGGAACCCACTGACCACTCAAGCAACTGCTACTTCTGCATGGTGGACCCTTCCAAGCGGACCGGGTTCTCTGTGAGGAGGAACAACGTCAAGTGGGAGCCACTGGTGGACCCCGGAAGGTGCTGATGCCACCACTGCACATCAAATTGGGCCTTATGAAACAATTTGTCAGAGCTCTAGAATAAGGAGTCGGCAGCCTTCAAGTACCTTCAAGACTTCTTCCTAAGCTGTCTTGGGAAGATAAAAAAAAGATCCTGAGTGCAATGAATTCCCAAAAGCTCACTAGTAAGGAGAAAGCGGCTTGGAACAGCTTTGTCGCAGTGGTTCGGGGCTTCCTGGGCAATCACAAGGCGAAAACTATGTGGAGCTGGTTGAGACTCTGGTGAAGAACTACGGCACAATGGGCTGTAGGATGTCCCTCAAAGTCCATATCCTTGATGCTCATCTTGATAAATTCAAGGAGAACATGGGGGCGCACTCGGAGGAGCAAAGGCGGCGCTTCCACCAGGATATACTGGACTTTGAACGCCGCTACCAAGGACAGTATAGCGAGAACATGATGGGAGACTACATTTGGGGCTGATTCGTGAAAGTGATTTACAGTATAATGGTAAATCTCGAAAAACTACTCACTTCTAAATCTTTTGTAGTCATTTTGTATTACTTTAGTATAAATACATGTTAATTTGGATTCATATGTTGTTTTTTCTGACTTTATGTGAACGAAAAACACAAATTAAGCCCGTTTTCTCATTGGAAATAGGTAAATTTCAAAATATCACTGTCCTGGTCACAAAAGCAAAGTTTGTGGGGAATAATAGCCATTTTCTATACTTTTGAGGCATAAGCAATTGGGAAATAACACTTACTACCCAGGAACAAAATTGTGTTACATAGTGTAATTCTTTATAACATATCCTTAAACTACCATTAAAAGCCTTAGAAAAGGAGATTTAGAAAAACTATATAGAAAAAATGAGAACGCTGTTATTGTGGGTCAGCAGCAAAGGGAATCTGTTCTCATAAAAGTTTGATGGCACAGACCGTGCTGCTCTTGTTTTGACTGAAAGCCCCAACTCAACCCTGCTGTGAAACACAAAAGACAAAACTATAATAGCAATTTTGAAAAGGTTTATTTTGTTGTAAATTTGGTTTACATTTTATTTGGAGTTTCTCTTGAAAAAAAAAAACTGTAAGTAAACTATATTTTGTGTGAATTTTTATATATATATATATATATCGTGTGTGTGTGTGTGTGTGTGTGTGTGTGTGTATGATCCACGGATAAGAACATAAGAACATAAGAAAGTTTACAAACGAGAGGAGGCCATTCGGCCCATCTTGCTCGTTTGGTTGTTAGTAGCTTATTGATCCCATAATCTCATCAAACAACTTCTTCAGGGTGTCAGCTTCAACAACATTACTGGGGAGTTGGTTCCAGACCCTCACAATTCTCTGTGTAAAAAAGTGCCTCCTGTTTTCTGTTCTGAATGCCTCTTTATCTAATCTCGATCTGTGACCCCTGGTCCGTGTTTCTTTTTTCAGGTCGAAAAAGTCCCCTGGGTCGACATTGTCAATACCTTTTAGGATTTTGAATGCTTGAATCAGATCACTGCGTAGTCTTCTTTGTTCAAGACTGAATAGATTCAATTCTTTTAGCCTGTCTGCATCTGACATGCCTTTTTTTTTTTTTTTTTTAATTTAGTCGTTGCCAATTGGTTTTATTATTTTCTCCCCAATTTGAAATGCCCAATTATTTTTAGGCTCAGCTCACGCTACCACCCCTGCGCTGACTCGGGGCGAAGATGAACACATGGTGTCCTCCGGCGTGTGCCGTCAGCCGCCCTTCTTTACACTCTGCAGACTCACCCGTGCAGCCGCCTCAGAGCTACAGCGTCGGGAGGACAACGCAGCTCTGGGCGGCTTACAAAAGCAAGCCCGCGGCGCCCGGCCAGACTACAGGGGTGGCTGGTGCGCGGTGAGCGAGGACACCCTGGCCGACATAACCCTCCTTCCCCCAGGACCACGCTCGGCCATTGGCGCGCCGCCCCTGGGAGCTCCGTCCACGGTCGGCTGTGGAATAGCCTGGACTTCGAACGGGCGGCGTCCAGGCTATAGGCGCATCCGACATGCCTTTTAAAACGGGATAATTTCGTCGCTCTTCTTTGCACTCTTTCTAGAGTAGCAATACCCTTTTGTAACACTATATTCAAATAAAGCAGCATGCTTAAAAAAATAGGTCAGAATAGCAAAAATAAATAAATAAAGTTATGAGCACTTCTACCTAGAACAGCCAAAAGTAGTCATTTTGACGGCTTGCTACAACACATGCTTTTATTGTTAGTATAACCTACAATGCGCTATGTTTTTTAAAATGTATACAAGCCTGTTTTGTTATCTGTACCTCGAGTTTACAGCAGTATGTATTTGAATAGAATAGAATATTGCTCTTGACTTCTAGATATGTGTTATCAAATATCTAGTGTAATCCTATCAATTCCTTGGAGAACTGCCGTCTGGCTGTCTAAGTGAGCATATATTGTCTGCTGTATTATAATATTACTGTTACAAGAATTGTTTGATAAATCCTTGATATTTTTGCGTTTTGATTTGAGAGCAACTACAAATATATTTGCCTTGGCATCAAATATTTGGAACGACTTCATTGAAAACAAAAATGCCTGTTTCAAGCTAAACATAAAACATTACATGGACAAGCAGCTGTTTCCGACAAAAGCACGGTGTCGCTGGACAAACAAACCTGTCAAATATGGGATCAAGTTTTGGCTGGCAGCGGACCTGCCCCTACCTGTGCAAAGATAAAACTCGCCCCCCGCTGGTCAGAGACTGGGTGACAGTGTGTTAGGCTGATGTAACCGTGCTTAGGAAAAGAGATGAATGTTACCAATATACATATCTATTATTTCACTGTAATTACAGCCTGGTTGCAACAGTAAACAAAGAAGAAGAGCGTTTCCACCTTCTGCGCAAAACTAGTACTCACTGAAAGCAATCACCAGTGTCCAGGTGCTGTATTTTACAATGTGCTGGACGTGGCAGACATCAATTCCTTCGTTTTTTGTACAATGAATGCACCGGGGAAATATCAGCAGGATAGATCTCTTATGATGCTAGCCACGGGCTTTGGCAGAAACATTTGCCAGGTAACTAAATGCAATACAAATAAAACTTCTGATAGCTGTGCCCAATGTGAAAGAGCAGTATGTGGTAAATGCACACAAGTTGATAAGCGTTACATCTGTGTGGATTGTGCTAATATGGGGCTACTTTGAAGCATGTTTCCCTGAATGCATTCCGTTACACTGTGGGGCGAGTTATTTCTTTTTATGTTATTTTTATAAAAATTATTTCGATTTTACAATTGTGTATGTAGGCCTACATATAACCAGTTCGCAGCTGGTTACACAATATTTTCTTTTGAAATGTTTATTTTATTATAGTTTTTCATTTTTTTTGGAAGTCGTGCTATGCAGTAGGGCAATGGTCGGCAACTGTAAAATGCAGCTGTATTTCATTTTTTCAAATACATATTTTTTCTTTTATCACTTACAATTCATATATATATATATATATATATATATATATATATATATATATATATATATATATATAATGTTCTAATCTGTATATTTAGTTATCCAGACCACATAATGTACCGTACTGTGCTAAGTACTTTGTGCTGTAAGTACAGATTTCTAAGGGATGACAGCCAAACTGGATATGTGAGTGTAAATTTGGTAGTTATATTCATATAAGAATTAGCCAAATAAACATTAATTTGTCAAAATTATGCAGCGTTAAATATATTTTACTAGTTGATATGTATTTTTATAGCCATATAATGGACATAGGTTTAACTTTCTATCATTGTTTCAGGCTACTCTACTTGAAATACTGAGAAATAAATTCAAAAAAAAAAGCCACTTAGTTCAGTGGAGACTGTGAAGACCTGAAAAAAAAGTTTGGTGCTGTGGGTCAAGGAAGGCGTGCTTTAATTGCACCAGAGCAACAGCAACCGCTCATGAAAAAGAAGAGAATCTGTAAGCCTAACTCTTGGATCTGCATTGACAGAAATAGATTGAAACAGTACATTTCAAATTATTTATTTTTAATTTACATATAATTATACTTTATATATGTGCATACATGTGATTGTGTAGTTTATTACCTAATTGGCTTTCATGGACAGTACTTGATCTTTAGCATTTTCTCAGAGTAAAAAGAAAAGCACAGAGAATACATGCAGTAAATGTCTGATCAAGTATTGAATTACTCAACGTTATGATAAATATTGCAGATGCAAAGTGAGGAGTTCCCAGGAGAAGACGCGCATAGTATTGCAAAACACTTGGACTCCATAAGAAAAGAAATAACGAAATTGAGGCCGAACATTGAAGCCATATGTGACAGCATGAATAGAATTGTACACACTCGGGAAAGAATGATGGAGAAGAAGTCAACTGAAGAAGTCCTTGGTCTGTTTCCATTCCTAAAGCATCCTAAACTGGTAGGTACTAGTTTTTATTCTACTATGGTGATTGATCAGAAATTAATATTTTTAGTTATAAGCATGTATAATCACTTTAATTAGTCCTCCTAGGTGACCTTTCTGCATCAGCAATCCACCTGCTCCAGCTTTGACAAAACTCCACTGCTCCTGGTTTTTCCCATGCAACTTCTTTCTGCTAGCATTCAATTTAGTTTGATTTTGTTTTATTTATTGATTTTTTTTAACTACTACATTATTTGTAATTATTCAACTCAATTATTCAACTTTTTTACAGCTCTGTAGGGTCGCCTTGGATAAAGGCATCTGATAAATAAATAAATAAATATAATAATAACTTTACCATCTGTATTTTAGCTGTTGCAGTAGTAGAACTACGTTTTGGAGTAAACTTGGAACGGAACCTAATGAGTGGCCTATCCAGAATGGTAGATCCTATTTTCAGACTCTCTAGTGGGCCTCTTCTAACTAATGTGATGTCCTACATTGAAGATGCTTCAGATAAGACACAGGAAAATGGTAATGTATAAGAAATATTTATTGTACATCAAATTGTTTTGACCTATCTCAGAATAGGATCTATAAATAACTATTAAACAGAACATGATGCAACTTCATTTCGTACACTTAGAGCATAATATTTCATGGGAAGATAGCTGGTATTTAACTCTCACGGGCATAAAACCAATGCGAAAAACCTGCATAAACAGGTTTTAGAAACTTTGTTGATACTGTTCTTAACATTTTTTTGCTCCAATCCATAATAACATTTGTATCAGTGGTGGTCAGTCCTGGTCCTGGAGAGCTACAGTCTTGTGTGTTTTTTTAGGTACCTTTAAATCATTTAAACTATTCTTTATCTGTGCAGTTTAGCAAATAATGAATTCATGAATGTAACTGAGAGCACTGGTGGAATTATTAATTATTATTATTATTATTATTATTATTATTTCTTAGGAGACGCCCTTATCCAGGGCGACTTACAGTGTTACAAGATATCACATTATTTTTACGTACAATTACCCATTTATACAGTTGGGTTTTACTGGAGCAATCAAGGTAAAAGTACCTTGCTCAAGGGTACAGCAGCAGTGTCCTCCACCTGGGATTGAACCCACCACCCTCCGGTCAGAGTCCAAAGCCCTAACCACTACTCCACACTGCTGCTTAAGTTAATATTAGATTCTGGGGGAAACATGGATGTGTCTACACAGTACTTCTGTTAATCAACCGTCTTGTATGTCTTACATTTTGCATATATCTGGAGAACTGCTTATTAAACTGTTATTAAACTTTTCACTGCTAATTCTACTCTATTTGCACATACTGGTAATACACTGGTAATGCAAAGCCACAGATCCTGTACCTCTCAGACCAGAGTTGCTCAACACTCTTCCGTGTGGTTTGTACTTTGTGTATGATTTGATACCCTATTTGTTTTTTTAGGACTGAGAATGAATGCTGCATTGTTGCTGTTGCCAGCTTTGTTTTGAGAGGGAAAATCTGTTGTTTGTTGTTGACCAAGTAAGTTAATTGAGCTCTACTTTTAAATGTAAGCTTAACTGAATTGATGTATTTAATGTTAAGTACAAAGCCAAATGATCATTTAGAGATATCTCAAAATGAGTTTGAGATATCTCAAAATTAATTCAGATATCTGTAAACCATTTTGAGATATCTTAAAATATGTTAAGATATCTCGAATTATTTCAAAATATCTTAAAATATTTTAAGATATCTTCAACTGATTTAAGGATATTTTGAAATATTTAAAGATATCTGTTAAATATTAAAGGTATCTCTTAATTTAACTTGCCATAAATTTGTACTTAATGAATTATGAGGGAGACTTGTAGGCAATTAACAATCCCTTTAAAGTAGCATAGCCCCCCCACCACCACGAGCCGCCACTGCTTGTAGGTATGGTGAGATGCTGCTGAAGTACAATTACACATAATTTAAAACAAATATTTTACAAATCATTTAGTTTAGCCAAATATATTCATTGTTGAATAAAGTTATTAATTATTATTATTTTTAAAATCTATACATGTCCCACCATCACCTCGCCAACTATCGTTTTCAAGGGAACAACAAGCCCATTGGCAGCAGATGACATCTCTGTTTTGTTGATGGAATTGAGATACTCAGTGATTATTGTCCAGGAATGGATATCACCCTTGCTGTTTGAATGTATTTTTCTCTTTATTTTCCTTGGGCATTTGGTATCCTAAAGCTCTAAAAAATGGTCTGACTTTCATAGAAAGGTACTTCATGAAGCTGAGTACCTCTGACAAAGTACCTTTGCCAGTGTTAAAGATGTACAGTCAAATAACTGCACTTTTACTTGGGGAATAATGATATTGATCTGATGGAATGCCATTTTAACATTTAATCTGAAATTAAATGAATTTATTGTATCAACAATTTAATTTGATTACAAAAACAGAATGTTTGATATAAAAATGTAATTGTACATATCAAAAAAATATTTCTTTTAAATGTAAATGGCTGATTAGAAAATTAATTGTTTCTAACAAATGTAAATTGTTTTTAATAGAAGTTTTGATCTAAAAAAAACTAATAAACTTTCAGTCTTAATTTATAGATATCATAAACTCATAATAAGCTCTGATCTAAATACTGTACTCTATCTCTTCTAATTTGTGCCACCAAAAAATGAATAAAAAAAAAACCCACGTTCATCAGTTTCAATATGCATTTTATCTCAAGTTTTTCAAAGTCTATTACATGTTCTTGAAAATGTATTTTGTGTAAGTTCAGGAAAATCTGTGGGATGCATAGATTTATTTTCCAGTTGCTCTGAGACACTTTTTTTTCACTGTGTAAATAATATGGTTTAATTATTAAAAACACACAGGTCGAATAAAACTGTGTAAAACTCATATATAACTAAACCTGAAACTGAAACTACACTAATGGTTTAACCTGTAAAAACACTAAATTGTTATATAAATGTTTAATAAATAAAATTGTTGGCATCTTGAATTGAGTGATTTATCAAAGCATTTACACTTCTGAGGTTGGGGGATTCTAAAGGATGTGAAGACCTCTTAAAGGTATACATTTGTTTTTTTCTCAGATGAACCACAAGTTTCTACATATCACTAAACTGGTGTTTCCATATTAACTAAAACAACCCTCCATAGAATGTTGATTGTAATGTTCATTAGAGTAACTCTGATGGTTCTATATTAAACCTCAATACAAGGTTCTTCAGAGGAACCAATATGGTTCTGTATTATACCATTAATATAAGAATCATGGTGGTTCTTTATTAAACCTAATGCAGGGGTTCTTCCAAAGAACCATTTTAAAAGGTTCCATATGGCACTTCAAAATGGTTCCAAATCTATACCAGCAGATAGAACCTTTTGGGGTCTATATTGTACCCTTTTTCTAAGTGTATATATATTTGCATGCCCTGGTAGCTAAATGCTTAGTTACGGCTCTGGGCAAAACCAAAGCCCATGGCCAGTATACAATATTTTTCTGTATGCATTCTTTTCTGTTGAGCACTACTGACACCGTTGAAACGGTGAGTCTTAGGTCGCCTGCGGATACATTAGTCCAATCAATGCGTCTGAACCTGGTGTGTAATCCCAAGGTAACTGCTCACTGTTAACACGTTTTAAGACGTTAATTCACGTTTTAAAGTAATACAGTGTCCCCTTCAGACATGTTAAAGGAGAGATTCGGAAATAACATTCAAAACTATATGAGCAAATACCATCCTAACTCCTAACATCCAAAAAAAAAAAAAAAAAAAAAAAAAATAACAATAATAATTATATATATATATATATATATATATATATATATATATATATATATATATATATAATATATGCCCAGTAGCTACGATATGGAGTCTTGCATGCCCGGTAGCTCCAGTCTTTCCATCACCTC
>JAHFZB010000415.1:17500-52188 GCA_036884735.1 Huso huso
TGCTCACTGTTAAACGTTTCCATCGTTAAATCACGTTTTAAAAGTAATACAGTGTCCCCTTCAGACATGTTAAAGGAGAGATCCGGAAATAACATTTTCAAAACTATGCGCGAGTAAATACCATCCTAACTCTCTAACATCCAAAAAAAAAAAAAAAAAAAAAATAACAATAATATATATATATATATATATATATATATATATATATATATATATATATTAATTATATTTATTTCTTAGCGGATACCCTTATCCAATCTTACTTTACAATGTTACAAAAAGATATCACATTATACATTATTTCACATTATACAGATATTACATTATTTTACATACAATTGTCCCATTTTACACATGTTGGGTTTTTTTATTGGAACATTTCTAGGTGAGCAAATACCTTGCTCAAACTCCTAACAACAGCAGTGTCCCCACTGGGGATTGAACTCACAACCCTGCGGTCAAGAGTCCAGATATATATATATATACCACTACCTACACTCCTATTGCATGCCCGGTATCTAAACGATATGGAGTCTTGCATGCCCCGGTAGCTATGATATGGAGTCTTTCCATCCACCTCCGGTTGCTTCAACGAGGAGGTGCATTATATATATATATATATATATATATATATATATATATATATATATATATATATATATATTTGCATGCGGTAGCTAAATGCTTAGTTACGGCTCTGGGCAAAACCAAAGCCCATGGTCAGTATACAATATTTTTTCTGTATGCATTCTTTTCTGTTGAGCACTACTGACACCGTTGAAAACGGTGAGTCTTAGGTCGCCTGTGGATACATTAGTCCAATCAATGCGTCTGAACCTGGTGTGTAATCCCAGGGTAACTGCTCACTGTTAACACGTTTGAAGGCGTTAATTCACGTTTTAAGTAATACAGTGTCCCTTCAGACATGTTAAATGAAGAGATTCGGAAATAACATTCAAAACTATCTTGCGAGTAAATACCATCCTAACTCCTAACATCCAAAAAAAAAAAAAAAAAAAAAAAAAAAAATAATAATAATTATATATATATATATATATATATATATATATATATATATATATATATATATATATATTTTGTATTCCCCGGTAGCTAAATGCTTAGTATATATATATATATATATATTATATATATATATATATATATTAAATTTACGGCTCTGAGGCAAAAAACCAAAGCCCATGGCCAGTATACAATATTTTTCTGTATGCATTCTTTTCTGTTGAGCACTACTGACAAGCGTTGAAACGGTGAGTCTTAGGACGCCTGTCGATACATTAGTCCAATCAATGCGTCTGAAGCTGGTGTGTAATCCCAGGGTAACTGCTCACTGTTAACACGTTTGAAGGCGTTAAATCACGTTTTTAAGTAATACAGTGTCCCCTTCAGACATGTTAAAGGAGAGATTCGGAAATAACATTCAAAAAACTATAAAATGAGTAAATACCATCCTAACTCTAACATCCAAAAAAAAAAAAAAAGAAAAAAAAAACAATAATAATAATAATATATATATATATATATATATATATATATATATATATATATATATATATAATTGCATGCCCCGGTATCTACGATATGGAGTCTTGCATGCCCGGTAGCTATGATATGGAGTCTTTCCATCCACCTCGGTTCAAGACAACCGGAGGTGCATGCAATTTATATATATATATATATATATATATATATATATATATATATATATATGCATGCCCCGGTAGCTAAATGTTAAATTTACGGCTGGGCAAAACCAAAGCCCATGGCCAGTATACAATATTTTTCTGTATGCATTCTTTTCTGTTGAGCACTACTGACACCGTTGAAACGATGAGTCTTAGGTCGCCTGTGGATACATTAGTCCAATCAATGCGTCTGAACCTGGTGTGTAATCCCAGGGTAACTTCTCACTGTTAACACGTTTGAAGACGTTAAATCACGTTTTAAGTAATACAGTGTCCCCTTCAGACATGTTAAAGGAGAGATTCGGAATAACATTCAAAACTATATGAGTAAATACCATCCTAACTCCTAACATCCAAAAAAAAAAAAAAAAAAAAAATAATAATATATATATATATATATATATATATATATATATATATATATATATATATTAATTATTATTATTATTTATTTCTTAGCAGACACTTTATCCAGGCGACTTACAATTGTTACAAGATATCACTTTATACATTATTTCACATTATACAGATATCACATTATTTTACATACAATTACCCATTTTACACAGTTGGGTTTTTTACTGAGCAATCTAGGTAAAAGTACCTTGCTCAAGGGTACAACAGCAGTGTCCCCACTGGGGATTGAACTCACAACCCTGCGGTCAAGAGTCCAGAGCCTAACCACTACGCTTACACTCCTATTGCATGCCCCGTATCTACTGATATGGAGTCTTGCATGCCCCGGTAGCTATGATATGGAGTCTTTTTCCATCCACCTCCGTTGCTTCAACCGGAGGTGCATCAATTTATATATATATATATATATATATATATATATATATATATATATATATATATATATATATATATATATACAGACGTGCTCAAATTTGTTGGTACCCTTACAGCTCATTGAAATAATGCTTCATTCCTCCTGAAAAGTGATGAAATTAAAAGCTATTTTATCGTGTATACTTGCATGCCTTTGGTATGTCATAGAATAAAACAAAGAAGCTGTGAAAAGACATGAATTATTGCTTATTCTACAAAGATATTCTAAAATGGCCTGGACACATTTGTTGGTACCCTTAGAAAAGATAATAAATAATTGGATTATAGTGATATTTCAAACTAATTAGTTTCTTTTAATTAGTATCACACATGTCTCCAATCTTGTAATCAGTCATTCAGCCTATTTAAATGGAGAAAAGTAGTCACTGTGCTGTTTGGTAGCATTGTGTGCACCACACTGAACATGGACCAGAGAAAACAAAGGAGAGAGTTGTCTGAGGAGATCAGAAAGAAAATAATAGACAAGCATGGTAAAGATAAAGGCTACAAGACCATCTCCAAGCAGCTTGATGTTCCTGTGACAACAGTTGCAAATATTATTAAGTTTAAGGTCCATGGAACTGTAGCCAACCTCCTGGGCGTGGCCGCAAGAGGAAAATCGTCCCCCAGATTGAACAGAAGGATAGTATTTAATGGTAGAAAAAAGAACCAAGGATAACTGCCAAAGAGATACAAGCTGAACTCCAAGGTGAAGGTGCAACCAGTTTCTGATCGCCCCATCCGTCGCTTTTTTTTAAAGTGGGCTCCATGGAAGAAGACCCAGGAGGACTCCACTTTTGAAAAAAAACATAAAAAAGCCAGACTGGAATTTGCTAAAATGCATATTGACAAGCCACAATCCTTCTGGGAGAATGTCCTTTGGACAGATGAGTCAAAACTGGAGCTTTTTGGCAAGTCACATCAGCTCTATGTTCACAGACGAAAAAATGAAGCTTTTCAAAGAAAAGAACACCATACCTACAGTGAAACATGGAGGCTCGGGTTATGTTTTGGGGCTGCTTTGCTGCGCCTGGCACAGGGTGCCTTGAATCTGTGCAGGGCACAATGAAATCTCAAGACTATCAAGGCATTCTGGAGCCAAACGTACTATCCAGTGTCAGAAAGCTCTGTCTCAGTCGCAGGTCATGGGTCCTCCAACAGGATAATGACCCAAAAACACAGCTAAAAGCACCCAAGAATGGATAAGAACAAAACATTGGACTATTCTGAAGTGGCCTTCTATGAGTACTGATCTGAATCCTATCGAACATCTATGGAAAGAGCTGAAACTTGCAGTCTGGAGAAGGCACCCATCAAACCTGAGACAGCTGGAGCAGTTTGCTCAGGAAGAGTGGGCCAAACTACCTGTTAACAGGTGCAGAAGTCTCATTGAGAGCTACAGAAAACGTTTGATTGCAGTGATTGCCTCTAAAGGTTGTGCAACAAAATATTAGGTTAGCAGTCCCATCATTTTTGTCCATGCCATTTTCATTTGTTTTCTTATTTATAATATTATGTTGAATAAAAAATCAAATGCAAAGTCTGATTTCTATTAAATATGGAATAAACAATGATGGATGCCAATTACTTTTGTCAGTTTCAAGTTATTTCAGAGAAAATTGTGCATTCTTCTTTTTTTGTGGAGGGGTACCAACAAATTTGAGCACGTCTGTATATATATATATATATATATATATATATATATATATATATATATATATATATATATATATATATATATATGTATTTGCATGCCCCTTGTAGCTAAATGCTTTAGTTACGGCTCTGGGCAAAACCAAAGCCCGTGGCCAGTATACAATATTTTCTGTATGCATTCTTTTCTGTTGAGCACTACTGACACCGTTGAAACGATGAGTCTTAGGTCGCCTGTGGATACATTAGTCCAATCAATGCGTCTGAACCTGGTGTGTAATCCCAGGGTAACTGCTCACTGTTAACACGTTTGAAGACGTTAATTCACGTTTTAAGTAATACAGTGTCCCCTTCAGACATGTTAAAGGAGAGATTCGAAATAACACTCAAAACTATCTTTGAGTAAATACCATCCTAACTCCTAACATCCAAAAAAAAAAAAAAAAAAAAAAAATAACAATAATATATATATATATATATATATATATATATATATTATTTATTATTATTTATTTCTTAGCAGACGCCCTTATCCAGGGTGACTTACAATTGTTACAAGATATCACATTATACATTATTTCACATACAATTACCCATTTTACACAGTTGGGTTTTTACTGGAGCATTCTAGGTAAAGTACCTTGCTCAAGGGTACAACAGCAGTGTCCCCACTGGGGATTGAACTCACAACCCTGGGTGGTCAAGAGTCCAGAGCCCTAACCACTACGCTACACTCCTATTGCATGCCCCGGTATCTACGATATCTACGATATGGAGTCTTGCATGCCCCGGTAGCTATGATATGGAGTCTTTCCATCCACCTCCGGTTGCTTCAACCGAGGTGCACAGTATATATATATATATATATATATATATATATATATATATATATATATATATATATATATTTGTATGCCCGGTAGCTAAATGCTTAGTTATGGCTCTGGGCAAAACCAAAGCCCATGGCCAGTATACAATATTTTTCTGTATGCATTTTTTTTCTGTTGAGCACTACTGACACCGTTGAAACGGTGAGTCTTGGGTCGCCTGTGGATACATTAGTCCAATCAATGCGTCTGAACCTGGTGTGTAGTCCCAGGGTAACTGCTCACTGTTAACACGTTTGAAGACGTTAATTCCACGTTTTAAGTAATACAGTGTCCCCCTTCAGACATGTTAAAGCAGAGATTCGGAAATAACATTCAAAACTATCTAAATGAGTAAATACCATCCTAACTCTAACATCCAAAAAAAAAAAAAAAAAAAAAAAATAATAATAATAATATATATATATATATATATATATATATATATATATATATATATATATATATATATAATTGCATGCCCCGGTATCTACGATATGGAGTCTTGCATGCCCGGTAGCTATCATATGGAGTCTTTTCCATCCACCTCGGTTGCTTCAACCGGATGTGCATGTAATTTATATATATATATATATATATATATATATATATATATATATATATATATATATATATATATATATATATATTTGTATGCCCCGGTAGCTAAATGCTTAATTACGGCTCTGGGCAAAACCAAAGCCCATGGCCAGTATACAGTATTTTTCTGTATGCATTCTTTTCTGTTGAGCACTACTGACACCGTTGAAACGGTGAGTCTTAGGTCGCCTGTGGATACATTAGTCCAATCAATGCGTCTGAACCTGGTGTGTAGTCCCAGGTTAACTGCTCACTGTTAACACGTTTGAAGACGTTAATTCACGTTTTAAGTAATACAGTGTCCCCTTCAGACATGTTAATGGAGAGATTGGAAATAACATTCAAAACTATGCCGGTAAATACCATCCTAACTCTAACATCAAAAAAAAAAAAAAAAAAAAAAAAAATAACAATAATAATAATAATTATATATATATATATATGTATGTATATATATATATATATATATATATATATTATTTATTATTATTATTTATTTCTTAGCAGGCGCTCTTATCCAAGCCGACTTATAATTGTTACAAGATATCACATTATACAGATATCACATTATTTTACATACAATTACCCATTTTACACAGTTGGGTTTTACTGGAGCAATCTAGGTAAAGTACCTTGCTCAAGGGTACAACAGCAGTGTCCCCCACTGGGGATTGAACTCACAACCCTGCGGTCAAGAGTATATATATAATTGCATGCCCCGGTATCTACGATATGGAGTCTTGCATGCCCCGGTAGCTATGATATGGAGTCTTTCCATCCACCTCCGGTTGCTTCAACCGGAGGTGCATGCAATTTATATATATATATATATATATATATATATATATATATATATATATATATATATATATATATTATATGCTAATACCCTTAGCTAAATGCTTAATTACGGCTCTGGGCAAAACCAAAGCCCATGGCCAGTATAATATATATATATAATTGCATGCCCGGTAGCTACGATATGGAGTCTTTCCATCCACCTCCGGTTGCTTCAACCGGAGGTGCATGCAATTTATATATACACTACCGGTCAAAAGTTTTAGAACACACCCATTTTTCCAGTTTTTATTGAAATTTAAGCAGTTCAAGTCCAGTGAATAACCTGAAATGGTACAAAGGTAAGCGGTAAACTGCCAGAGGTTAAAAAAAAAAGTTTAGGGTTACCAAAAAATGAAAAATAATGTACATTTCAGAGTTATACAAAAAGGTCTTTTTCAGGGAACAAGTAATGGGTTAACAACTTACAGCTGTTCTGCAGTAATGGAAGTAAATTAAGCCTTGAAAGTTGATGCTAACAATTCCTACAGGTGTCCCAACTTTTGTTGATTACTTACAAACCCTCTGTCTGTATAAAAGCAGTGTTGGAACAGACTGTGTTACTACACCCTCTTAAGCATTATTTGGACAGTATTGTACTGCAGGAAGTAGTATATTGCTCTCATAATGGCGAGAAAAAGGCAATTAACAAAGGAAGACAGACAGACCATTATAACCCTTAAAAGTGTAGATCTTTCCTTTAGAGAAATTGCAAAAGAAAGCCAAGGTGTCAGTGAGTACAGTTTCCTACACCATCAAAAGGCACTTGGAAACTGGAGGAAACTCTGACAGGAAGAGGTCTGGCAGACCCAAAGCCACAACAGAATCAGAAGACAAGTTTCTGAGAGTCAACAGGCCATGTGATAGGCGGCTCACAGGACAACAGCTTCAAGCACAGCTTAACACTGGTCGAAGTAAGCAAGTCTCAGTTTCAACTGTGAAGAGAAGACTTCGAGCTGCAGGTTTGACAGGTCGAAAGTGGCAGTAAGAAAGCCATTGCTAAGATGGCAAAATAAGAAATAGAGGCTTGCCTGGGCCATGAAGCACCGCCAGTGGACTACTGAAGACTAGAAGAAGGTCTTATGGACCGATGAATCAAAATTTGAAATCTTCGGTTCATCACGCTGGGTTTTTGCAAGCCGTCGAGTGGCTGAAAAGGATGGTTCCTCGATGTGTGACACCAACTGTCAAACATGGAGGAGAAAGCGTGATGGTCTGTGGCTCTTTGCTGGATCAGAGTCGTGACTTGCACAGAGTGAGTGGCACTCTGAACCAAAACTGCTACCACAGCATTTGCAGCGCCATGAAATACCCTCTGGTATACGCCCTAGTTGGTCAGGGGTTCATCCTACAGCAAGATAATGACCCAAAACATACCTCCAGGCTATGTCAGAACTACCTTAGAAGAAAAGAACAAGGCGGTAGGCTTCAAATCATGGAATGGCCAGCACAGTCTCCAGACTTAAACCCCATTGAGCTGGTTTGGGATGAACTGGACAGAAGGGTGAAAGCAAAAGCAACCTACAAAGTGCAACACATTTGTGGGAACTTCTGCAACAGTGTTGGGAAGAACTTTCCGAACAATATTTGATATCCATTGTAGAAAGAATGCCACGAGTGTGTTCGGCTGTTATATCTGGAAAAAGGTGGCTACTTTGATGAGTAAAAAAATTTAGATTAAATTTTGTTAAACAAAACGATTCCATGATTTCTTTTTTTTTATCTCCAATTGTTTATTTGTTCTATGCTTTAATTTCAGAGTACATTTGAGACATTAAACTGCGTAAATTTCAATAAAAAACTGGAAAAATGGAGGTGTTCTAAAACTTTTGAATATATATATATATATATATATATATATATATATATATATATATATATATATATATATATATATTTGCCCAGTAGCTAAATGCTTAGTTCTGACTCTGGGCAAAACCAAAGCCCATGGCCAGTATACAATATTTTTCTGTATGCATTCTTTTCTGTTGAGCACTACTGACACCGTTGAAACGGTGAGTCTTAGGTCGCCTGTGGATACATTAGTCCAATCAATGCGTCTGAACCTGGTGTGTAATCCCAGGGTAACTGCTCACTGTTAACACGTTTGAAGGCGTTAATTCCACGTTTTAAGTAATAACGTGTCCCCTTCAGACATGTTAAAGGAGAGATTCGGAAATAACATTCAAGACTATGCGCGAGGAAATACCATCCTAACTCCTAAAATCCAAAAAAAAAAAAAAAAAAAGAAAAAATAACAATAATAGTAATATATATATATATATATATATATATATATATATATATATATATATATATATATATATATATAATTGCATGCCCGTATCTCACGATATGGAGTCTTGCATGCCCGGTAGCTATGATATGGAGTCTTTCCATCCACCTCCGGTTGCTTCAACCGGAGGTGCATGCATTATATATATATTTGTATGCCCCGGTAGCTAAATGCTTAGTTACGGCTCTGGGTAAAACCAAAGCCCATGGCCAGTATACAATATTTTTCTGTATGCATTCTTTTCTGTTGAGCACTGCTGACACCGTTGAAACGGTGAGTCTTAAATTAAGCCTGTGGATACATTAGTACAATCAATGCGTCTGAACCTGGTGTGTAATCCCAGGGTAACTGCTCACTAATAGGACAGTAATAACGTGTCCCCTTCAGACATGTTAAAGGAGAGATTCGGAAATAACATTCAAAACTATGGTGAGTAAATACCATCCTAACTCCTAACATCCAAAAAAAAAAAAAAAGAAAAAAAAAACAATAATAATAATAATATATATATATATATATATATATATATATATATATATATATATATATAGTGTAACAAACCAGTAGAGTACTCCGTTGTAAGCCTCTACTCTTGCTTCCACCGACTGGCACAGACACAAGGAACGTTCAGGTAAGTAATTTTTATTTACAATATTTACACACAAATTATCACTTTTTTTTATGTTCGTAAAGCCCTGTACGGGTCAGTAACTGGCTCACTTCTTCGTCCCTCACTAACTGTTTCCAGAAATGCGAAGTCCTGCAGGCGAGGCCTTTAAGTCCTTTCGCTGTGGAGTATTCCTACCACACACAGGTAAGTATGGAACCGACGCCCTCTGCTGGAGTCTCTCGGCCACACAGGTAAGAATCACGCAGCCTCCCTCTGCTGGAGTCTGGCTGCAACACAGGTAAGAAGAAAGGAACGCCCTCTGCTGGAATATCTCTGTCACACAGGTGAGTGTACGGAAGACTCCCTCTGCTGGAATCTCTCTGCAACACAGGTCAGGATAATGCAGACTCCCTCTGCTGGAATCTTGTTGTAACGCAGGTAAGAACACAAAGACACCCTCTGCTGGAATGTCTCTGTAACACAGGTGAGTGTCAGAAAGACTCCCTCTGCTGGAACTGGCTGTAACACAGATAAGAACAGAGACCCCCCCCCACTGTTGGAGTATCCCTGAACACAGGTGATTTGTAAGGATAACGTGGACACCCTCTGCTGGAGTATCGCTACAACACTGGGAAGGATCCACAAGTATGGAATGGAATTGTATCCAGGTTGTGGTGGTGAACCCCTGCAACCAATGTCCCAGTGCTTCACAGAAACACGGGGGTGTCTCAGAGTTCAAGCACAATATCCTTATTTGTCTACGCCACCTGTGGAAACTGTTGTTCCTGTCTGTACAATAAAACCACGTCAAAACCCCAGACTGTTGCCTCAGTTCTTGCTGTTACAGCTCGCTAGTTTTGCTGCGCCTGCATGGCGCTTCCCTCTGAGTCGAAATAAATATACATCCACATACAAGCGGCAGTTGTGACGGTTCCCAATCGTCCGAAAACTGCGGAATTGTTTTAAAGTCGTTACCGATTGACAGCGTCTCTTGTCCAGTATTTCATAAAATAAATGAAACCTTAACAAAACAAAAGACTACCTCACCAAGAGGATAAACGCCCGGTAAAAACAAAATACAGCTTTTGCTCAAAACGAAATCAAACGTTCACTTTACCTTCAATAACACGTAATGCACTTTCAGTTCTCTGAGCCCTGTTCAGCAGTACACACGGTGGTGCTCCCCACGATCACCCCGTTGTCCCGCTCCACTTCCTTTATACCCAGAAACCCCGCCTTCCCTATTAATGCTAGGGGTTCCTGGGTTGTATAGATTTTCAACTGGCGTCGCCATTTCTTAAAAAGCGGCCGGCTCTTTCTACATATCCTCTTCCCAGCTCTAACCTATAAGGTTGAGCGACCTAATAACCCCATGTACTCTTGATAGCCCGTCTGCATTCGGCGTTCTGAGACCCCCGTCTGTGTTCAATTTTGAACTTGTACGGCTGTAGAGCTAAAACCAGCGAGTTACCCGAGCATTCTTCTCTTTGTTTTCTTTCATAAACATTAGGTGCGTGATCTGTAACTAGAGTGAACTCCTGCCTAATAGATAATATTTTAAAGCCTCTACTGCCCACCTCACTGCCAAACATTCTTTCTCCACCACGGCATACTTTCTTTCTCGGGCAGAAGCTTTCGGCTAAGGTATCCTATGGGATGTTCCTCCCACCAAGCGACCTGTGACAACACTGCCCCTAAGCCTACCTGGGATGCATCCGTTTGTAATACAAAGGGCTGGGAAAAATCGGGTACTTTTAACACTGGACTGTTACACAGTATTTCCTTAATAGCCCTAAAGGCTTTATCTGTCTCGGGTTCCACTTAACACGAATCGGGGCCGATTTTTTTATTAAATCAGTAAGGGGTGAAGCAATAGAAGAGAATTCGGCACAAATCGCCGATAGTAGCGGCTAAACCTAAGAAGGCCCTAACTTGTTTCTTATCCTTTGGTATAGGCCACTTAGTGATGGCCTCTACTTTTACTCATCTGGGGCTTGACTTTTTACCGCCCCCTACCACACAAACCCTAAGTATTGAGCTTCCTGCAAACCCACAAAACATTTCTCTGGGTTTGCAGTCAGCTTATCTTCTCTTAGGGATTGTAACACCGCATTAACTTTTCTAGATGTGTCTCCCATGACTCTGTGAATATCACTATGTCATCAATGTAAGCCGAGGCATACTGCGATGAGGTCTTAATATAATATCCATAAGCCGTTGGAAGGTGGCGGGTGCGCCATGCAATCCAAACGGCATTACTTTGTATTGGAACAAGCCCAGGGGTGTGGCAAAGCTGTCTTTTCCCTCGACTTGGGGCTCAGGGGATTGCCAATACCCTTTGTGAGGTCTAAAGTGGTTAAGTATTTCGCCGCACCCAGTCTTTCAATTAGCTCATCCACCCCTAGGCATAGGATAAGAATCAAATTTCGATACCTGGTTGAGCTGACGAAATCATTACAGAAAACGCCAAGTTCCGTTGGGTTTGGTGACCATCACAATTGGGCTGTTCCCGCGGACTCGAGGACTCCTCGATCACGTCCATCCGTCTCATCGCTTGACCTCTCGGACGACTTCGTCCTGTTGGGCCTCGGGATCCTATAGGACCTAACCGGACACACACCCCAGGAGGTGTGGGACCTCATGTTGGAGAACTGTCGTCCTTCCTGGTACCGGGGAGAACACATCTTGGTTAGCCTCTATGCATTGCTGCACTTCCTGGATTTGTTGGGGTGTAAGTAAGGGTCCAATGTTAACTGACCTCCCTTCCAGTCTATTCCCGCTGTCTTTCCCCAAAGCCACTAGTGCTACCAGCTCCTCCCGTTCTATCCACGGTTTGAGGAGATTAATATGGTACACTTGTTCTTTCTTTCGCTTATCCGGTTGTCTTACTTTATAATTAACTTCTCCTACTGGAGCTATTATCTCATATGGGCCCTGCCATTTAGTAAACAATTTACTTTCGGGGGTTGGCACCAACACCATAACCCTATCCCCTGGGCTAAACTTACGGTGCACCGCCCTCCTGTTATACTGTCCCGCTTGGCGTGCCTGTGCTTCCTCCATATGGGCTTTTACTATGGGAGTTATTTTTGCAATTCGATCACGGACCTGTAAAATATAATCGACCACATTACGTCCTGTGGACCTTTGGGCTTCCCATGTTTCCTTTGCCATATCCAATATTCCCCTTGGCTGTCTCCCATACAGTAATTCAAAGGGTGAAAACCCCGTTGAGGACTGTGGTACTTCTCTAATCGCAAACATTAAATAAGGTAACAGGAGGTCCCAGTCCCTCCCGTCTTTGGAAGCTACTTTATTTAACATTGATTTCAGGGTCTTATTAAACCTCTCTACCAGCCCATCCGTTTGAGGATGGTACACAGACGTTCTAATGGGGGTAACCTTCAAGGTAGTACAGAAATCCTTCATCAACTGACTCACAAAAGGGGTGCCTTGGTCCGTCAAAACTTCCTTCAGGATACCTACTCGAGAGAACAAGTGTATTAATTCCTTTGTAATTGTTTTAGACGCCGTATTCCGTAAAGGAATGGCTTCAGGATACCTAGTTGCATAGTCTAAAACGACCAAGATGTATTCATGCCCTCGAGCTGACTTATTTAAAGGCCCCCACTAAATCCATTGCTATCCTTTCAAAGCGGCACCTCGATAATAGGTAGAGGCTGCAAAGGTGCCGTAAACCTGGATTAGGGCTGGCCAACTGACACTCTGGACATGACCTACAATATCGGTCCACTGCCTTCCTAATACCCAACCAATAGAACCTCCTTAATATCCGTTGCAATGTCTTTTCGGACCCCAGATGTCCCCCGAACAAGTGTGAATGCGCCAAATACAACACCTGAGGTTGAAAAGCAGGTGGAACCAGCAACTGCTCTATGGGCTCTTGATTAAGTTGGGTGCAGCGATACAGTAGATCATTTTTATGATAAAGTGCTCAAGTGGGTTAATCACAGCGTTTTCTACCCTAGTACCGTTTACGGATACCACCTTCCCGAATATTCACCAGTGTGGGGTCCTGCTCCTGTTCTCTAGCAAAAGTCTTCACTGGGAAGTTGAAGACACTCTTCCCAGGGCCCCTCCCTGGAATTTCCCATTACCACTTCCCTGTCTCTGCTAAAATGTCTGTCTAGCTGCACTGAGTGTATACCCCTTGCTATTACGTTTTTGTCGATAACCCCATTAGGCTTTGTGTTTTGAATCTGTTTTTACGCTGTCGGCGGATTTTCTTTCTTTCACACAATAATTCTCAACAAATAAATCTGGGTCCGTGGCAGGAACTTGGGAAAATGTCATGGGGGCTCTCAGGAGGCATACTTCCGTCCTCAATAGTTACCTTCGGCTTAGCCAATTGCCTATTGAATTTCACCAGGGTGTCAAACCCCTGGTATGTTTCTGCCAAGGATTACTTGGTGGGAAGGTGGGGAACTACTCCAACCCTTAAGTCTACATCCTGGGAACCAACTTCAATGGAGACTACAGCAGTTGGGTAGTGTTTAATATCCCCATGAATACAAGTAATCCCTGTTTTAAAGTCATAATCCAGCACCTGGTCTGATAACAAATCAAGCGTGACTAAAAGTAATTGCGCTACCTGAATCGTAGAGCCTCCGCCTTTTCCCATTAACGGTGACCCACACTAGATAAGGGTCCCCCCACAGGGTGGCGATGGAACAATGATATTTCCACAAAAGTGGCTTCTGCTGCACTATGCTTGACCACATTGCACTCCATCTTTTCCTCAGTTTTACAATACTTGGCAATGTGGCCCAACTGATTGCACTTAAAACATTTAAGATAGCCAGACCCCGGCACCTCGGGCCTCAACCCCCCAATTGTCCCCAGTCCCTTCACGACCTCTGGCGCTCTTCACCCCTTTCCGGCATCGCCCGATAAACCCGATCTCAATGCCCATGCTGGTGGTTTAGGGCTCCTTATTGCCGGGATCTGGGGCTGACGAGAGAGCTCCTCCGCAGCTAACTGCCGCTCCACGAGGTCAACGAATTCATTTATGGTACTGGGGTCTCCTTGTCCAACCCACTTCCTTAGTGGGGCGGTAAAGACCGTAGATACCGATCCATCACGAGAATCTCTATAACTTTCTTCGGCATTATTGACCTCGGTCTGAGCCATCTAGTGGCTAAATGGATAAAGGTCGTACATCTGTGACGGGGTGGAACCCGGGTGCATAACAGGCATGATACTTCTGTGCCACAGCTGAGGTCACCCCTTCCCGTGCCAGGATTTCGGCCTTTAAGTGGGGTAACTCTCAGCTTCCTGCGGGCCCAGATCATGGTATGCCTTCTGGGCTTCACCTACTAAAAGCGGGGGCCAGAATCCCAGCCCATTTCTCAGTTGGCCATCCCTCCCGGTGGGCGTGCGTTCAACGCCAACAAAAAAAGCCTCCACATCATCCTCCAGCGTCATCTTCTGCAAGACATGGGAGGGTCGAATGGAAGACACAAAAGGCGTTGTCGAGGACTGGTCCGCCCTTTTATCATGGCTATTTCCTGCGGGTCACCTCCAGCTGTTGTGCGTGCAGCCGGTTGGTTTCCTGCTGGGCTTGGATAGCCGCCTGTTGTAGTTCTTGCATCTTTGTATTGTTGTCCTGTTGTACTGCCGTAGCATGCAGTAGTGCTCGCATCAGTGCGTCGGTGTTTTCCATTTTGTTGCTGTTCGTGGGTCCGACTGGAGTATTTTTCCGGTCGTCAGAATCCCACTTCTGACACCAAGTGTAACAAACCAGTAGAGTACTCCCGTGTAAGCCTCTACTCTTGCTTCCACCGACTGGCACAGACACAAGGAACGTTCAGGTAAGTAATTTTTATTTACAATATTTACACACAAATTATCACTTTCTTTATGTTGCGTAAAGCCCTGTACGGGTCAGTAACTGGCTCACTTCTTCGTCCCTCACTAACTGTTTCAGAAATGCCGAGTCCTGCAGGCCGAGGCCTTTGCAAGTCCTTTCCCTGTGGAGTATTCCTACCACACAGGTAAGTATGGAACCGACGCCCTCTGCTGGAGTCTCTCGGCCACACAGGTAAGAATCACGCAGCCTCCCTCTGCTGGAGTCTGGCTGCAACACAGGTAAGAAGAAAGGAACGCCCTCTGCTGGAATATCTCTGTCACACAGGTGAGTGTACGGAAGACTCCCTCTGCTGGAATCTCTCTGCAACACAGGTCAGGATAACGCAGACTCCCTCTGCTGGAATCTTGTTGTAACGCAGGTAAGAACACAAAGACACCCTCTGCTGGAATGTCTCTGTAACACAGGTGAGTGTCAGAAAGACTCCCTCTGCTGGAACTGGCTGTAACACAGATAAGAACAGAGAGACTCCCCCCACTGTTGGAGTATCCCTGAACACAGGTGATTTGTAAGGATAACGTGGACACCCTCTGCTGGAGTATCGCTACAACACTGGGAAGGATCCACAAGTATGGAATGGAATTGTATCCAGGTTGTGGGGGTGAACCCCTGCAACCAATGTCCCAGTGCTTCACAGAAACACGGGGGTGTCTCAGAGTTCAAGCACAATATCCTTATTTGTCTACGCCACCTGTGGAAACTGTTGTTCCTGTCTGTACAATAAAACCACGTCCAAAACCCCAGACTGTTGCCTCAGTTCTTGCTGTTACAGCTCGCTAGTTTTGCTGCGCCTGCATGCGCACTTCCCTCTGAGTCCCGAAATAAATATACATCCACATACAAACGGCAGTTGTGACGGTTCCCAATCGTCACGGAAACTGCGGAATTGTTTTAAAGTCGTTACCGATTGACAGCGTCTCTTGTCCAGTATTTCATAAAAATAAATGAAACCTTAACAAAACAAAAGACTACCTCACCAAAGGATAAGCATACGGTAAAACAAAATACAGCTTTTGCTCAAAACGAAATCAAACGTTCACTTTACCTTCCAATAACACGTAATGCACTTTCAGTTCTCTGAGCCCTGTTCAGCAGTACACACCGGTGGTGCTCCCCACGATCACCCCCGTTGTCCCGCTCCACTTCCCTTTATACCCAGAAACCCCGCCTTCCCTATTAATGCTAGGGTTCCTGGGTTGTATAGTTTTTCAACTGGCGTCGCCATTTCTTAAAAGCGACGCCGCTCTTTCTACAATATATATATATATATATATTGTAACAGCCCGGCACTCACTCGGGTTCGTTGCCCCTTTAAAAGTACGACCCAGGACACAAGAAATGGAGTTTTCAGCGCTGACGCGCTAATTTTTAATAAACACACCAAAAAATAAAACAAACACAAAATAAACACCTAGCTCCTCTTGGGCGCTACCTACACAAGTTTTTCCCTCACTAACTTGCAGGATGGCTAAAAGCCGTTTACCTGCTAACACAAACCAAAACCACACAGGTTTAACACAGCACTTACAATTATGACTGCTGGAAGCAGAGCACCTCTCTTCTGCTTCCTTCTACTCAGCAGCCACGTGCAGCCAAGCTGCACGTCTTTAAATACCAGCGCCTGGCATTAATTTACAATAAAGCTCAGTTGCGGGTGAATTAATCAATAAACAATTAAACAAAATAATAAAACAATTAAACAAAATGTGCATTCCCCATGTTTTTCTCTCGGGAGGTTTTAACCCCTCCTGCTGTTTCTCATAACCCAGCTATTTCACAATATATATATATATATATATATATATATATATATATAATACATGCCCGGTATCTCTGATATGAGTCTTGCATGCCCGGTAGCTATGATATGGAGTCTTTCCATCCACCTCGGTTGCTTCAACCGGAGGTGCATGCACTTATATATATATATATTTCTATGCCCGGTAGCTAAATGCTTAGTTATGGCTCTGGGCAAAACCAAAGCCCATGGCCAGTATACAATATTTTTCTGTATGCATTCTTTTCTGTTGAGCACTACTGACACCGTTGAAAGCGGTGAGTCTTAGGTAAGCCTGTGGATACATTAGTCCAATCAATGCGTCTGAACCTGGTGTGTAATCCCAGGGTAACTGCTCACTGTTAACACGTTTGAAGACTTTAATTCACGTTTTAAGTAATACAGTGTCCTTCAGACATGTTAAAGGAGAGATTAGGAAATAACATTCAAAACTATCTTGTGATAAATACCATCCTAACTCTAAACCAAAAAAAAAAAAGAAAAAAAAAGAAAAAAAAATAACAATAATAGTAATCTATATATAGGTGGATGGAAAGACTCCATATCATAGCTACCGGGGCATGCAAGACTCCATATCATAGATATCGTAGATACCAGGGCATGCAATAGGAGTGTAGCGTAGTGGTTAGGGTTCTGGACTCTTGACCGCAGGGTTGTGAGTTCAATCCCCAGTGGGGTACACTGCTGTTGTACCCTTGAGCAAGGTACTTTACTTAGATTGCTCCAGTAAAAACCCAACTGTGTAAAATGGGTAATTGTATGTACAATAATATGATATCTGTATAATGTGAAATAATGTATAATGTGATATCTTGTAACAATTGTAAGTCGCCCTGGATAAGGGTGTCTGCTAAGAAATAAATAATATATATATTGTTATTTTTTTTTTTTTTTTTTTTTTGGATGTTAGGAGTTAGGATGGTATTTACTCGCGCATAGTTTTGAATGTTATTTCCGAATCTCTCCTTTAACATGTCTGAAGGGGACACTGTATTACTTAAAACGTGAATTAACGTCTTCAAACGTGTGCACAGTGAGCAGTTACCCTGGGATTATACACCAGGTTCAGACGCATTGATTGGACTAATGTATCCACAGGCGAACTAAGACTCACCGTTTCAACGGTGTCAGTAGTGCTCAACAGAAAAGAATGCATACAGAAAAATATTGTATAATGGCCATGGGCTTTGGTTTTGCCCAGAGCCGTAACTAAGCATTTAGCTACGGGGCATACAAAATATATATATATATAGATGCACCTCGGTTGAAACAAACGGAGGTGGATGGAAGAACTCCATATCATAGCTACCGGGGCATGCAAGACTCCATATCGTAGATACGGGGCATGCAATTATATATATATATATATATTATTATTATTATTATTTTTTTTTTTTTTTTTTTTTTTGGATGTTGGGAGTTAGGATGGTATTTACTCGCGCATAGTTTTGAATGTTATTTCCGAATCTCTCCTTTAACATGTCTGAAGGGGACACTGTATTACTTAAAACGTGAATTAACGTCTTCAAACGTGTTAACAGTGAGCAGTTACCCTGGGATTACACACCAGGTTCAGACGCATTGATTGGACTAATGTATCCAGAGGCGACCTAAGACTCACCGTTTCAATGGTGTCAGTAGTGCTCAACAGAAAAGAATGCATACAGAAAAATATTGTATACTGGCCATGGGCTTTGGTTTTGCCCAGAGCCGTAACTAAGCATTTAGCTACCGGGGCATACAAATATATATATATATATATATATATAAATTGCATGCACCTCCGGTTGAAGCAACCGGAGGTGGATGGAAAGACTCCATATCATAGCTACCGGGGCATGCAAGACTCCATATCGTGAATGCAGGGGCATGCAATTATATATATATATATATATATATATATATATATATATATATATATATATATATATATATATATATATATATATATATATATATATATATAAATTGCATGCATAAGTTGAAGCAACCGGAGGTGGATGGAAAGACTCCATATCATAGCTACCGGGGCATGCAAGACTCCATATCGTAGATACCAGGGCATGCAATAGGAGTGTAGCGTAGTGGTTAGGGCTCTGGACTCTTGACCCCAGTGGGGGACACTGCTGTTGTACCCTTGAGCAAGGTACTGTACCTAGATTGCTCCAGTAAAAACCCAACTGTGTAAAATGGGTAACTGTATGTAAAATAATGTGAAATAATGTATAATGTGATATCTTGTAACAATTGTAAGTCGCCCTGGATAAGGGCGTCTGCTAAGAAATAAATAATAATAATAATTAATAATATATATGTATATATATATATTATTGTTATTTTTTTCTTTTTTTTGGATGTTAAGAGTTAGGATGGTATTTACTCGCATAGTTTTGAATGTTATTTCGAATCTCTCCCTTTAACATGTCTGAAGGGGACTCTGTATTACTTAAAAGCGTGAATTAACGTCTTTAAGCGTGTTAACAGTGAGCAGTTACCCTGGGATTACACACCAGGTTCAGACGCATTGATTGGACCTAATGTATCCACAGGCGACCCTAAGACTCACCGTTTGAAGCGGTGTCAGTAGTGCTCAACAGAAAAGAATGCATACAGAAAAATATTGTATACTGGCCATGGGCTTTGGTTTTGCCCAGAGCGTAACTAAACATTTAGCTACGGGGCATACAAATATATATATATATATATATATATATATATATATATATATATATATATATATATATATATGTTGGAAAACATGGATCGAGAATTGATTAGCAGTTTGCTACACATGTGGACTGGCAGAGCTATACTGGTGTTCTTTTTCTGAAAAAGAGAATATTGCAGATAGCAGACTGTTTGGTTCAAATTGCATGTACTGCTAACAATTAAGAGACCTTGCGTCTACAAGCTTCTTGTCCAACATTGACTGCAAGCTAACAAGATAACAATGCTGTGGACCAGAAGGGGCCAGGCTCTAAGACCTTTGGAATACAAAGCATAAAAGGAGCTAAAAAAGGCTCCCAGGGACTGCCGTTGGACCCAAAGGTTCACAGGGAGAATAAGAGATAATGCCACTGGACTCAAAGGGTCTCAGGCAAAACGGAGAGATAGGAACAAGGAAGATGACAAAAACCAGATGTATGGACCTTTTTGAGGCACCACCAGGGGCTTGAAGAATGCAAGAGTTCAGAGGTCGTCACTAGATTACACACACAGACACACACACACACACACACACACACACACTCACACTAAATTAAATATATGGTAACAGGATAATGTGTTGTACCTTTTCTATTGGTTAAGTGTCAGAGAAAGAGGAGGAGAGAGACACCTATGCAGAAGGGTATTTAATGTCATGCAAAAGATTGTAAGAACGAGTATTCTGTTTGTCCTGTACCTGGGACCAGACTCCCTGCATGTATGTAATAAACTTAACACTGATTAAGAAATGGCGTCTGTGCAGTTTCTTAAGAAACATCGATACTCACGTTTTAAGTTACATCATTTGGCGAGCCACCTGCGGACTGTTTCCTGATACTTTTTTCAAAATACCGGGGGTTGATACCTGATGACTGCAGAGAAACCCATTTGCCCAGCCTGAATCCCGTGTGCCGCGCAGGACCAGGACAAAGCGAATGGACAGAGACTGCTTCTAACTTCTAACCAGCCGGTGTGGAGAATCTTTGGATCAGGACTTCAGCTCGAACATATAACCACGTACATTGGTGAGTAGTTACTGGTTTATTGTTTTATATGCAGATTTTTTAGAATGTAGTGAGAATCAAGGGTAGAGTATGAAAGAGGACTTTTGACTTCTGGATAATTCATGTACATTGAGGACACAATTAGTTAAGTCTAACATAACCGCTGAACTAAAATATTTAGTTAAGTCTAACATAGACCGCTGAACTAAAATATTTAGTTAAGTCTAACATAGACCGCTGAACTAAAATATTTAGTTAAGTCTAACATAGACCGCTGAACTAAAATATTTAGTTAAGTCTAACATAGACCGCTGAACTAAAATATTTAGTTAAGTCTAACATAGACCGCTGAACTAAAATATTTAGTTAAGTCTAACATAGACCGCTGAACTAAAATATTTAGTTAAGTCTAGAATTGACCGCTGAACTAAAATATTTAGTTAAGTCTAGAATTGACCGCTGAACTAAAATATTTAGTTAAGTCTAGAATTGACCGCTGAACTAAAATATTTAGTTAAGTCTAGAATTGACCGCTGAACTAAAATATTTAGTTAAGTCTAGAATTGACCGCTGAACTAAAAAGTGTATTGACTATTAGGACTTTATGTATGAAAGAGGACCTCTGGATTCCTAAAAAAAGTCGGAGTAAATCGTGTAGTGTTATGACGTGCCAGTAGAGTCTATTGGACTAGTTACACGGACTTGTATTGCTCAACAGGTACGGGCATACTCGGATTTATGTTTTATGTTTGTTTTGAGAGGTTTGGTACACCTGTTTTGTCTTTTGTTTTACTGTTTGGTTTTATAAGTCACGATAAGGGGGCAATAGGATAAGCCTCTTATTTAACTGTCCACATTAGGTGGTACAAATAAGGAACAGTCAGACAATAAGTTCCAGTTAAGCCCAAATAGCACATACAAAAAGTGTAAATTAAATGCAATAAACCAAAATAAAAGTTTATGCTTCGTTAAGCATAGCTTTAAACACGGAATATTGGTAAAAACAAGACAAAACTAAAAAGTGTTGTTGTTTTTTTTAGTTTTGTGTTTTGTTGGGAGTCTGATCATCTCCAAATATGTTAGAAGATAATATTGAGGGTCATCGAATGGATGACTGGAGAATATGGAACATAGACTATGTTTTTAAAACATGGCAAAAGGGGAAGCTATGTACAGAACAGTAATGTACATGTTCATGTGACAGGTCAGGAGTGTGTGTCTCGAAGAAGAAAAAAAGACAAAGGCAATTCAAAACTGGTAGCCCACAAAAAAAAAAAAAAAAAAAAAAACTGTAATGGTAAAGATTCTATATCAACTTTGAGGAATACATGTTGTAAAAAAATAAAATTAAAAGGTCACATTAAAATGTAATTAAAAGTTGTTTATTAATGATTGTTTGAGTAATTCTGATTTTGCAAAAAGCGTGGAGATAAAGTAACATCTTAGAAAAACTATGTATTAAGAACCAGCATGAATACTTATTGTCTTGCCTCGATCATAAGAGGGTTTTGATAAGAGAAAGAGACCCAGGTTAATTGATGAGTTATTTGTGTTGTGTTAGTGTTTGAATGCAAAGGAATGGCCAACCTTTGAACTAAAACAATAACACAAATATACAAAGCAACAATTAATAGTTTGTTCAGGATTATATTGGTAAACAAGAGGAACATTTTGTCTGTCTGATAGAGGGTTTACTTAAAAAGAAGTGGTGGTATTGTTTTGGTACGCAGGGTCTGTGTCTCCCTGGTCACAGATTCAGGGAGGAATAAAAAAAAAACTTGCGTGACCATATTTGGGCAGAGAGAGAAAAGACTATGTAGAGAATGAGAATAGATCACTGTTAGTCAGACTAAAAAATAAAAAGACTTTTAGGAAGAGAACAAATGTTTTTGGAGATCAATAAATCTGAAACAAATTAAATTATCGACCTGGAAATATTTTATTAAAAATATTTTCATGAATGAATGTTAAGTGTTTGTTTGAGAGTGAATTTTATGTCTAAGACACGGGTGAATTTTATGGATCACCTATGAATAAATATTTGGAACCAAGATCACATGAGTGGTAGAGTTTGTATTATTGATTTAGCTAAAAAAAAAAGTGCAGAGTTAAAACGATGTTTTATTTTTAAGGGGTCTGTTTATTAATGATTGTTTAGTTCATGTTGAATTAAACAGGGAGATTGCATTCTCTTTGAATGGAAAACACGGAGTTTAATAAAGCACTGATGTTATCAGTATTAACTGGGTTTATTCTGATGTTGCTAAAGCACACTACCATACACGAGTAGAAGAAAAAAAAAAAGTTGAATTGTTAGAAAGCATAAAATACAATTCAAATGGGGAAAAAAAAGAGGTCAATCGATATCAGAGTGATCTACAGGGTTTCAACTTCTGCTAAGGCATCAGAATGCAGTGATGCAGGAGACAAAAAGCAGTGTCACTCAGAGCTACGCTGAGTGATGTGAAATGGGATGTTTACACACATTTTTACGATGTGTTTTTGTTTATGTTGGTTACAATTAGTATTTTACGACTTCTTACACGAGAGGTGATGATAATTAGATTAATGTGATAACTGAAACATGAATAAATCGTGAGTGACATGAGATTATTGATGGTGCAGTATAGGACTGCAGGCTTGATGGATTGTGGTACTGGTATGATAGACAGTCTGTTGGTTAATGTTTGTGTGTTTGTCTGTGAATATAGGGTATGAATACTCTCTTGTGGAAGTTCAGCACAGGACGCTGAGCTAATGGCAATATTGTGATGCAAAATAAAGTCAACTTCTCACTGTCTAATACAGAACAGACAGTCGCAGTAGCAAAAGTAATTATGCACTCACAGTAATACAAATGCATTGAGTACAATTGACCATGGGGAAACGCCCGTGTAAATTAATCAAATAAAGAATATATTCGCTGGCTTAAGCATGAAGCAACCTGCGCCCTGGTTGGCGAAGTACAATGATTCCACGTCCTCTGCCACCCAAAGAGCTCTGGGTTGGTAGAGCTTGTGGACCACATTCTAAAAAGGAAGCATCATAAACAGGTGCTCATGAAGGTCAGGTTTATGTGCACACATTTTTTCTTTTTCTCACTGGATTATTTTTATAATAGATCCTGATTTATTTTGATCTGCTAAAAGGATGCTGTTATTAATTGCAGCAAGAATAGGCAGTACTTTTATTTCTGTATCGTTATTGAGAAACATTAACGTTTGAATACATTTCTTTGTAAACTTTCTTTTCAACTGTTATTGTGATATGTGCTCTGGACGTCTTGCCAAGAAGGAGAGATCAATGTATGACTAACATCTTACAGGACTGTTCTCAACCAGGTAATATCATACAGTATGTGGACGACATACTGTTGCAACGGAACTGCATGGAGAAGCACTATCTGTTGCTGGAGGAAGTCTTGGATCTCATGGAGCACGCTGCCCTCAAATTAAATCTAAAAAAGCTGCATTAATGAAATCATCTGTTTGTTTCTTAGAGTACAGGTGGAAGCTGGAGGACACACACCTGACCCAGGAAATAAAAAGTTGATTAAAAATCTGCCCCTTAGATCCTTTTGGGCATATTTGGATTCTGTCAGGACTTCATGGAAGGATACAGCGAACTAGCTGTCCCCTCTATGAACACCTGAATGGTAACCCAGGCAAGCAAGACACACTGCAATAGGATTAAGGTCACATGCCTTGTTTGAGGCATTAAAACAGGCACTGATTCCAACCCCCACACAGGGTCTCCATTCAAATTTAAAAAAAAAAAAAAAAAAAAGCGGGGGTTGGAAGGCTGATTGGGGAGGTCCATATGAGGTAATGGACAAACTGGGAGAAACCAATTTGAAATTGGCAATACAAAAATGAGGGAGTGAAAACTGGCTCGAAAACTAGTTTCACTGATAAGCAAGCCTGCTGGAGAACGGAAATTCCTAAGGGCACTGATGCAGTTAGTTTAGAGTAGTAATTGTGAGCAATGAAGTAGATAGAGATTTGTAGTTACTTTCAGAGTACAGACACAGGTCTAAGGCTTTTCTCTTCTCCTACAGGTTCATGCTGGAACTGACATTTTATATTATGTTCACAATATGGGGTCGACATAGGCTCTGAGAAAAATACAAGATAGAATTAACAGACATTGGCGATTCTTAGAATTGCAATAACATTATCAATGCAGATGAAAAAGAGACTATTCAAGAATTAACCCTTTTGAATTTTGAAATTAAATCAGATATTAATCAAAAGAATAAATACTGCACTTGTTCTCCACAGGTCCTGAGATAATATTGATGGCGTTTATGTGGAATGGAAGCACAGTGCTGTTCATCGGAACTGAGAGGACCATTTCAGAAGAATTTGTGCAGAAAGTTCCAGTACACTTGTGGGACAATTTGGATATGCAAACAGTAACTGTACATATTAACCTGCATAACTTTACAATGCTTGTCCATGATATGTAGTAATTAAGCTCTACCATATATCTGGAACAAGAGTGTAAGTTGCTGAGAGACGGTCATGAGGAAGTATCTGAAACCACAGAGACATTCTTACATATGGGGAACCATTCCGGTCTGCATATCAAAAGAAGAAATATTTATGATGACGTTAAAGTGACATTTTTGGGGATGTAATGGGGACTGTTAATTTCAGTTAACATACCTGATAATGAAACTACATATTATAATCTTGGGGTATAGATGTATGATTGGTGAAAAGATTTGTCTTAGTTTAAAGATACTAAAGGTAATATGTCAGCGATCCTGGAGTGCAGAGATGGGAAGGTCTCATGTAATTTATTACTAATCACATTCAGTAAAATAACAAAAACTGCAAAGGTTGTACCATTGACCTCTAGAGGCACTGGGAGTATGGAGTTTGTGTTGTTTATGACATAAGAGTGATATTGTTAAGACATTATCTGCCATCCATGTTAGGGAGGTAAAATGGTTGGTGTCTTGCAATGGATTATTTGGAGTGTTATTAGGAACATAATACTATATTAATATGTACTTGTAAGGTAATGGGACATCCTATGTTGAATGGAAATACCAATTGAAAACAGCTGTTCTACTGAAAAATATGGTTACCTATATTAGACATTAATTTTGGAAATCATGTGAACTTTGAATGATATGCTGTAGTGTTGAATATGTCTAAAATGAGGCACTATTTTAGTACTTGTTCAATGCATAGTGATCATTTTGAAGTTATAGTTTTAGGTTTAATCAGTCTTAAGTGCATCATAAGATTGAGATGGTCTAGAATATTGGATTCTAGAAAGATGTAATTTTAATACAGGTTAAAAATAATGATGCACCTAAATGTGTTAGAGCAACAACAAGCTATGAGCGTAGTTAAAGCATTTTTAGGTAATAAAAAATAATTGAGAAAGTGTGACCAACTGGCACAGACCATGATGGATGCACTGCAGAATATGTTCAGAGATGTGTATAGGGGGAAAGTAACCGATGTGATGACAGTAGGAACTTGGATAGAAATCGTCAGCACAGATTGTGAGAAACAGATACCATGGTGGAAAGATGGCTTAGGCTGTCAGAGATGCAATGATTAAAGTTAGTAGTGTGGTTCTGATCAAAGAGGATGGGGATCCACAGCTGGAACATAGAGTTTATTCTGAGAGTACTGTAGTTTCGAATAGAAGATGTGATTATAAGCTTACAGAGTTAAACCAACACTGCACCGCGTAGCTAAAGAGCAGGACGGGTGGGTGAAATTGGGAGGCATAGATTGCTGTAAGGAATTGAGTACGTCAGTAATTTACACTTGTTCCATGCGGGGTGATCCAATTTCTTGAAACAGGGCAGTAAACCGTACTATCGAGGTAAAATCACTACAGTATGTCCCCTTTGCACCCCCTACCTCGGGAAGGTATCATTCTCGGACCAGAACGAAAAACTGTTTTGGATAATGTGAATATAGTATTATCGTATGTAATGTATAATTTCACAAATCTAACTGTTATGTTTGAACAGCATTGCAAGCAACACACCAATATCCAGAATTGGCTTCAAAGGAAATAGGTAGTACAACAAAAGATTACAAAAAAGCGAATAGCCCGAACAAATGTATGAAGGTAATGAGAAACGTGGGAAGGGGACTTTTTGATGAAATAGCAGGCTGGTTTGGTGCAGGAAATTCTGTTGCAAACAGCTGGGATATTTATCAAATGTCAAAAGGGCAAACTTGGATAGCAAGTACTGTGGGAGAAGGAATAGAAAAGATTGGGGAATGGACAGATGTATGTAAATCAAGGGATTAGACTCAAGGGTACAGCTATATATGAGCTAATGGATGGAACAGAGGAGCCCTGCTTAATTTGACCAAAGCAATAGATTGTAGAATATTTTGCGGGTGACCTTTTAAAAACAATGAAGGAAGAAATAATGGACATTAGGCTAAGAGTGGTACCTAGACATGCACAGGAGGAACTCAGGTTGAGGTTGGCAATGATCCACCCTGATCAGACTGACCTCCTGGGAGCTAGTTTAGTGTGCCAAAGGAGAATGGCAAGGGACCACCTGGTCATAGGGTTCTATCTCAATACCATACCTGGATCCTAATAACCAGTATAAAGACAGTTTGAAGATTAGACCGATGGGAGTACTACACAATGAGACAGTGATAGTTTGGGAAAAGGCTACATGGAAAGTTCAACGAGGCAACTGGAGTGGTGTGGTGCATGAAGCATGCTGTTATGAAACAAATAGTCATGTAGTTTGCCGGTGTCCTGCAATCACCGGAATTAATAGAAATATAAGCACTGAATTAGAGGTACATCCACTAGAGGGGTGGAAAAAAGCAGTGCAGGTTGGGAAATATCAATGGTGTGTGTTGAGTAACCATACCAATTTTAAGTATGGAGATTTAACTTGTCAGACTTCTCCAGGATTTTGTTTTGCTCCAACACATGCAGTTCAGATTGGAGATATATATATATATATATATATATATATATATATATATATATATATATATATATATATATATATACCTGAACCTGAAGCAGAGGAGTTCCAAATTACTGCTTGGTGGGATGACACATATCTAGATTCATATTCGGTCATTTTTTCTCAAGTGCACAAATTGGTTAAAATAGCCCTACAAAGAGCGGAACAGAAGCTGCTCAAAGCTAAGGTCGAAGTTGATTTGGCACAATTAAAAGCCACCGTATTGAAACGATATGGATGGTCAGGGCAGGCCTTAGGGCACACTTTTGGGGATTATATTGTTTTAATAATACTGTTAATAGTAATGGTATTGATTTTGTGGAATAGCATTCAGTGTTTTTGGTGGAAAAAACAACACCGACAGTTAGAAAGGACCATTGGCAGATGGGAAACTGTAAACTTACTGGGAGCCACCATGAATAAGAAATAACACCTGTGTACAGTGATATTAACTGAATTTACTGTATTTTTGTTTTGTTGTGTTTTTGCTTATGTTTGTTTTTTACATATAGAAACAGCGAAGGCAAGGTAGATACTTACACATAATGTAGAGATTTAGAATGAGAGGAACATGCTTCACTATAATATATTATCGAACACACGTTACTTGATGTGACTACTCAGAACCAGCAAAGAGGACATCTGAGGGCTGGGGATCACGTCAGCAACCGTTGCGGGTCACCCCTCCATCTTATACTCTAAAAGTAGGGTATGTTGGAAAACATGGATCGAGAATTGATTAGCAGTTTGCTACACATGTGGACTGGCAGAGCTATACTGGTGTTCTTTTCTGAAAAGAGACTAATATTGCAGATAGCAGACTGTTTGGTTCAAATTGCATGTACTGCTAACAATTAAGAGACCTTGATCTACAAGCTTCTTGTCCAACATTGACTGCAAGCTAACAAGATAACAATGCTGTGGACCAGAAGGGCCAGGCTCTAAGACCTTTGGAATACAAAGCATAAAAGGAGCTAAAAAGGCTCCCAGGGACTGCCGTTGGACCCAAAGGTTCACAGGGAGAATAAGAGATAATGCCACTGGACTCAAAGGGTCTCAGGCAAACGGAGAGATAGGAACAAGGAAGATGACAAAAACCAGATGTATGGACCTTTTTTGAGGCACCACCAGGGCTTGAAGAATGCAAGAGTTCAGAGGTCGTCACTAGATTACACACACACACACACACACACACACACACACACACACTCACACTAAATTAAATATATGGTAACAGGATAATGTGTTGTACCTTTTCTATTGGTTAAGTGTCAGAGAAAGAGGAGGAGAGAGACACCTATGCAGAAGGGTATTTAATGTCATGCAAAAGATTGTAAGAACAGTATTCTGTTTGTCCTGTACCTGGGACCAGACTCCTGCATGTATGTAATAAACTTAACACTGATTAAGAAATGGCGTCTGTGCAGTTTCTTAAGAAACATCGATACTCACGTTTTAAGTTACATCAATATATATATATATCTAAATTGCATGCACCTCGGTTGAAGCAACGGAGGAGGATGGAAAAAACTCCATATCATAGCTACCGGGGCATGCATGACTCCATATCGTAGATGCCGGGGCATGCAATTATATATATATATATATATAAAATTATTATTATTTTGTTATTTTTTTTTTTTTTTTTTTTTGGATGTTAGGAGTTAGGATGGTATTTACTCCGCATAGTTTTGAATGTTATTTCGAATCTCTCCTTTAACATGTCTGAAGGGGACACTGTATTACTTAAAAGCGTGAATTAACGTCTTCAAGCGTGTTAACAGTGAGCAGTTACCTTGGGATTACACACCAGGTTCAGGCGTATTGATTGGACTAATGTATCCACAGGCGACCTAAGACTCACCGTTTCAACGGTGTCAGTAGTGCTCAACAGAAAAGAATGCATACAGAAAATATTGTATACTGGCCATGGGCTTTGGTTTTGCCCAGAGCCGTAACTAAGCATTTTTAGCTACCGGGGCATGCAAATATATATATATATTTCAGGCATTGATTGGACTAATGTATCCATGGCGACCTACACTCTAAAAAGTAAAGGTTCTAGTAAGAACCTTTTAGGGTTCCTGGGGTTGATACTGTGGAGGAACCTTTTAAGGTGCTTGAAGAACCTTTTTACTAAGGGTTCCATGAGGAACCTTACAAATAAGGATCTTTTTTAAGAACCTCAAGGTTCTACTTGGAACCTTTATGTTTATTTATAAACTTGCATGCATAATATTATATATATATATATATATATATAATATAATATTATATATATATATATATATATAATAGACTCAAAGATTACCCTCAAACTCTTAATTTCGAGTTTAAATTTTGATGAGAGACTGCAAGGGTAGGTGCTCATGTAATCCTACATTTCCTTTTAGTTGGTTTTGTGAGCCCACTAGCATAACCTCTGTTTTATCTCAATTCAACATTAGGAGATTCTGTGACATCCAATGCTTGATGTCTGTAAAGGCAAGTAGCTAATAACACCCAGGCAGAAGAAAGTCCTTGCTTTAGGGACAGATAATAGCTGGTTATCATCAGCATAGCTGTATACAACTGTAAGTTGCCCTGGGTAAGGGTGTCTGCTAAAAAAAAAAAAAAAAAAAAAAAAAATAGTAATCCCTGGGCCTGTGGTTATTATAGCACAACCAACACCCTTATTGCTTTCCGACCTGGCGCCTGACAAAAGAAAGTTTACTATTCCCACTATACTAGGTGGAGTTTTCTGATCTTTTGAGAACCCCAAATACATTTCTCAATATAATATTAGGCTGTTTTTCTCTGTGGGTATTTGATATTGTACACAAAATACAAGGAAAAAAGAAGCCCAAATCTCTGGGTGAGGGCCTCAGGTTATTATTATATGTTTATTTAGCAGACACCTTTATCCAAGGCTTACAGAGACTAGGGAGTGTGAACTATGCATCAGCTGCAGAGTCACTTACAATTATGTCTCACCCGAAAGACGGAGCACAAGGAGGTTAAGTGGCTTGCTCAAGGTCACACAATGAGTCAGTTTGCTGAGGTGGGATTTGAACCGTGGACTTCCTGGTTCTGAACCCTTTTCTTTAACCACTGGACCACACAGCCTCCTCAGCAAGTAGATGTTGTCCATTCATTCTCAGACCAATTTTGTATCAAGATGGAAGGGGTTTCCCGGATAATGACAGGTGTGGGAGTTGTAGGGTCCTAAAAAAAAAAAAAAAACAGAAAAATAAATCACTTACACTGTATTTTAAAAAAATAAAGCAATTGGCATGCTGGACTTGGCGTCTTACGTTATATTGTGATCATCTTTATTTGCATATTCCATTCCCTTAATTCTTCAATTAACACCATCCCTCTCCCTGATGTAATAATTCATAGCTGTTAGTTTTTAATACTTTTCATGTATTGTATTTGATGCCATGGGCTAGAAGAATTGGAGGTAATTCTATTTATAAATTCACTGTTTGGCAACAGCAGTTTAAAAAAAAATATATATATATATATATTTTTCGATATGTTTTCGTTAGAGACAAAAATCCAAAGTTTTTTAATACAGGTGATTTATTTATTTATTTATTTATTTATTTATTAATCATTTTCAGCATCTTTAAACAGCTTGTTCAGTGGTAAAGGCGCACTGGATACTGAAGTAAACTGCAGCTACGTTCCAGCATGAATGAGACACGGACAGTGTGCCACGTTCAACCTTGACCTCTGTACACCAGAAGCAGTTTAAAGTAGATTTATGTACATTTAAAAGCAACATTGTCTTTGTTCATGATTATATATGATAAGTGTATTAGTTTGGTTCTCAAACAAACAAACAAAAAATCCTTGCATGTTTTTTTTTGCCCGCCCCAAGTGTAAAACCAAATATTCTCTGACAGCATATAGACGATGCGTGTTTTCCGCAGCAAACAGATTCTTACGGTCTCTGTTCATGATGAGAAAGAGTTTAACTGAGTGCATTGTTTGATATGTTTGATTGGTCTCGCAGCAGTATGGGTAAAATAGACTGAATGGCCTTGCCCTGCTAATATGTCCGGACATGTCCCAGGAGGAAGTGTTACAGCGTTTCGATAGATCAGGCCATAGGAGGATTAGCAAACCCTGATTTAAAGTAAAGTCTTCTAAATTAGTTTTTAATTGTGGCATCATACAGTCTCAGCAGTCCGATCAGTCTTAGCATTAGTATCAGCAATCTTACCAGTCCCAGCAGTGTCAGCACCGGTCTTACCAGTTTCAGCACCAGTCTTACCAGTCCCAGCAGTAGCAGCACCAGTCCCAGCAGTGGCAGCACCAGTCTTACCAGTCCCAGCAGTGGCAGCACCAGTCTTACCAGTTCCAGCAGTAGAAGCACCACTCTTACCAGTCCCAGCAGTAGCAGCACCAGTCTTACCAGTCCCAGCAGCACCAGTCTTACCAGTTTCAGCAGTAGCAGCACCAGTCTTACCAGTCCCAGCAGTAGCAGAACCACTTACCAGTCTTACCAGTTCCAGCAGTAGCAGCACCAGTCTTACCAGTTCCAGCAGTAGCAGCACCAGTCCTGCCAGTCCCAGCAGTGTCAGCATCAGTTCCAGAAGTAGCAGCACCAGTCTTACCAGTTCCAGTTGTAGCATCAGTGTCATCAGTGTCAGCATTAACTTCAATAGCAGTGAACCAAACGCATGTCTCTCAATGAAGGTATGTTCATATCTATAACTTCTATTCTTCTTGTCCTTTTAATATCACATATTTCTAACAGTGTGAATAGGATAATTTTAGGAATTTGTTGTATCGCTTTGCAGTTTGCATTAATAGTCTCCAGGCTTTAAAATATGATAATTTCACCTTCGTAACATGAACAGGATATGCACAGGGTTTTGTTTTGTTTTAGACAAAATTGGATTTTTGCCTCAGTAAAATCTATTCCTAGCTAAGCCCTGGTAACATTAAACTGGTAAGATGGACCATGTCTAGGCAAAATGATCACATGCTTGACATGATAAAACAAGCCCCACCTTGCCCAGACTTAGAGCCAAAGGGATTGTATGAACATGTGCCCATACTCACCTTGCCGTCAAGCAAAAAGGATCAGCTGTTTAATATCATACAGCATAATGCATCTTGACCAAACAACATGGTCAATAAAGTCTGCTATGTGAGCCAATTAATATATATATATATATATATATATATATATATATATATATATATATATATATATAATGTTTCTCTACAGCAGTTGAATTGACAGTAGAAAGTTATGTAAAATAGTTTTTGAAAAAAACCTTTTTTCATGAAAGAATATTTGTCTGTTAGTTAAAAGGACGACTTGAAATTGTGTTTAGTTTTTCCTGAAGTTTACAGTACTCCAGAAAACATTTGTGGATCACTCACTTTTTTAGCTACTTTTTGGCACTCTACATCCTAAGCCCATGAAAGAACGACTTACACAACTGTTCAAGTGATGGCACCATTTCAGGCGCTGTCATATATTGACACCGTAAACTACAGTACTTAATGCTTTGTCACAATTACCAGGAATTATTATTCAGCACTGTATTTTAACGTTGTTTTTTTTTTTACAGTAGTACTAAAATAAAATTCTTTTCAGTTTGCATGAGTGACAAATTATATTAAACACCATGGTTTTTAAAGAACGTCGTTAAAAAGTCTCATTTAGTCAAGAGAAAAAGATACAGTAATTTGTGTTTATTATTTTCGTACAGAACCATAGAAATCGTAGCAGTGAAGCAAATCTTATATTTACCTCATACTTAATACTCATGTATCCTAGAAATCGTCATTAAACAATAGACTTAATGAAACATTTTCGTCAGAAAGTTCCCAGAAGTATCATAAGTATTACCTTTTTCCTCTCTCAGTTCAGGCCAATTGATTATCGTCATCAGGTTTAGTAAAAAAAAAAAAAAAAAATTACCTCAGAAATTCTATCATTGACCCGCATCATTAAAAGCAAAAAATAACCTTTTTTTTTATTTTCGTGGATGTTGTACAGCTGTCTGTCGTCTTTAGTTTATATTTTTCATTCATTCACACAAATAAAGATAATTAGCGTTATTAAAAGGTTTACTCACCTCTCAGTGAAGAAAGCTCTCCCGCCTGTGAAGAAAACGTTGAACACCTGCCTCAGCGCTGTGGGTTGCGATGGCAGCTGATTGCATTGAGAGGGCAACCGCTGTTGCTGGGGCATTTCTTCGTGGACCGCGCTTTTCTACATTTAGTAGTTAAAACATTTCAAACAGCCTTTTGCCAGCGATAGCATAATGTATTTATTTATTTATTTATTTATTTATGTTGTATTGTGTTGTGCAGGGGCATCTTGCCCTGAGGTTTTATTATTGTGTTGAACGTCGTATGGGTTTCTCCTACATATTTATCAATTAAAGCTTCTGTTCAAGATGGATACAAATGGAAATAAACTACAATACACATGTTATACATACATATACTATTATAAATTCTAGTTAAATATTTGGCAAAATATTATCTGCTCTTTGATTTCCTCTCAATAACGTGTACAAAATTATAACCATTTATGGTGTTTACCTTTTATGACAGACTTTTTCTCTCATCATGTATTGTGTATTAAAAAATTGCGATTTGCACATCAATATTGTAGAGCACAATTTACAATGTATTGATATAAAGAGTTCTAAGATGAACCCTTTGCAATATTATATTAGACAGAGCAACCAGAGGGTTCCCAAACGAACCCTTACTGAGAAAAAAACTTTGCAATAGAACCTAAGGTTCCCTGAGGAACCCTCAAAAACCCTTACATTTTAGAGTGTACTGACACCGTTGAAACGGTGAGTCTTAGGTCGCCTCGGATACATTAGTCCAATCAATGCGTCTGAACCTGGTGTAATCCCAAGGTAACTGCTCACTGTTAACACGTTTTTAAGACGT
>JAHFZB010000416.1:0-52094 GCA_036884735.1 Huso huso
CCAAATCCTGTGGAAATTGATGAGGCATGGAAAAACAGGTTGTACCAAGAGCATGGCGCCGAGCAGGTGGAGTCTTTATACCTAAAGAAAAATTCTACAAGCATCAGCCAGTTTAGCCTATTTCCCTATTAAGCGTGAGGCAAGATTTTCTTCAGCATTACACTGCTCCGAGACTGTCAACACCTGTTAAAGAACTGCTTTATTGACACTTCGTGCAAAAGCAGACATTCAGGATTTCCCAGGATGCTTAGAACACATCAATGTGATCTGGCAACAAATTCAATCAGCTAAAAAAGGAGAGGAAGAGCTCCATGTGACATTTTGGATTTGGCTAATGCATGGTTCAGTGCCACATGAACTTCTTTGGCAGCATTTGATTTTTTCGGTGTACCGATGCGTGTAACACCTTTAGTGAAAGCCTACTTTGGAGATTTGCAATTTAGTTTTTCAACTTCAGCACTACATGGCAATGCCTAGAAGTTGGAATAATGGCAGGATGCTACCATTTCTCCACTGGCTTTACCATGGCAATGGAAGTAATCATTAGGGCATCAAAATGGTGAGTGGGAGGAGGCGGCTTGGCTTCTGGAATGTGACTACCATCAGTCGACATACATGGATGACGTATGTGAGCAACAGTAGCCTGCACCTAATGGGTTATTGGGCAGAATTGCCAATAACATTGAATGGGCATGAATGCAATTCAAGCCCACTAAATCGAGCTGCTCTATAATTGAGTAAGTATTGGTAAACGTTCTTCATTAATGATTGAAGCAATACCAACAGTGTCTGAAGCCAGTGAAGAGTGCTTGGGGAGATGATACTGACGGGGATCTAAGGACACAGTTTGTTGGGAAAAGTTAGACAACAAGCAGTGGAAGGGTTGAAGAGCATATAGACCTGCGCTTCACCAGGCAAACTAAAACTCTGGTGCTTTCAGTTTGGTCTGCACGTCGAGGTTGCTGTGGCCACTGGCTGTGCACGGTGTCTTGATAACAGTAGAGAAGCTTCAGTTTTCGTGTGTTCATACATCAGGGAAATGGTTGGGAGTTCACGCTGCCTCAGCAGAGTGGGACTTATGGTAAAGAATGGCAGCTTCCAGTCTCTGCTCTAACGAGGAGTTTAAGTGCGCCAAGGTCCGACTGGAAATTACATTAGTAGAGTCACGAGACAAATGCGTAAGGAGGCAGCACCTGTGTAAGAACTGGAAGAAAGTGGGTGGCAAAAGAAAGCTGTGGAGGATGCAAAGGCTGCCCTCGAATTGGTGGGAGATCGTGGGGCAGTTCAGCATGGAAGAGGGGTCTTGGTCTCAGTTCAGCTTCTCCCTACATGGCACAAGGCAGCCCCAGCTCAAAGGAGGAAGTTGGTAGTCAATGAGGTGCAAAAGCAGGAGGAGAGGATGAGGTGCGTGAGGCAGTTTCCCAGGCCAAGCAGGAGAATGGATGAGATGGGAGGTGTGGAACAGCACGAGATTATTTTGGCAAGACCTATGGTCAGTGGAACAGAGCAGGATGGGGTTTCCTCATCAGGTCAACATATGATATTCTCCCATCACCCAGAACCTAAACCTCTGGGAAGGAGAGGATCCCTCATGTCCTTTGGGGTGTTCATCACCTGCAACATTAAGGCACATTTTGACAGGATGGGCAGGCTTTTAGCCAAGGACGGTTTACTTAGGCGCCATGACCAGGTGCTGCGATGTTTGGCCTTAGCATTGGAAGACAAAAGCGTAACATGAGCAATAAGTTGCCATCGGGTCCCATCAAACACACACAAAGACAACATTCACTCCGCCTAGAGAACAACCACCAAAAAAAGTGTTAAACCAATCCTCGCCCAGGACAACTGGAAGTTGCTAGAGACTGGAAAATGTTGACAGATGTTGGTCAACGGCTTATTTTTCCACCTGAGATTACACCACTAACCTTCGACCAGATATTGTCTTGTGGTCTGGATCAGCACGCCTTGTTCACCTGGTAGAGTTAACAGTGCCATGGGAGGATGCTGTGATGAGTAGTATGAGAGGAAGAAACTGTGGTATGCTCAACTAGCCACTGAAGTGGAACAGCGAGATGGAGAGTCCGGGTTTACTCACTGGAGGTGGGTTGTCGAGGATTTGTGGCACACTCTACAACCCGTTTCTCAGAGAGTCGGATTCAGTGGCCAAGAGTTCGCGTCGCACAGTGAAGAACTTATCTGAAGCAGCAGAGAGGAGCAACAACTGGCTGTGGTTGAGACAGAAAGATTCTGGCTGGGGATCTCAAGCACAATAGAAAGAAGAAAGAAACGCTTGATGTAATGGGTAAATAGCTGGGCAGTTGAGTGGGGGACGGAGGGAGGTGATGCTGGGACGCCAGAATCATCATCGAACCCTCTTGAGGTGTCGTGGGCTAGTCGACGTAAACACAGAGGATGGAAGGTGCCCACTTGAAGACCCCAGAGATGTACCCTACTTCGCCAGTCCAGACAGTTGTCATGCTGATGCGCTGGGGAGACTGCACTGTGGTTGATCCCGGGGCCAGCATCGCAGCCGCTTGTGTGCTGATGCCATGGGAGGCAAATAAGCTGATCCCTGGAGTCAGCATTACATTTCAGCCATCAACACCAGACAGAAGGAGATACATCATCATATGAAGGAAACGCAAATGGACAGAGACACAGATGGATCACATTAGGTTTACCGTAAAGCTACGCCTTAGTTGGTGCTTATCTTGGCGAGAGCTGAGTTCAACCGCATGAAGTTTTAACATCTACTCTCGGTAATGGAAATCTGTACTGTAATGTCATTAAACTAGGCACCCTCACGAGACGATCGCTACTCAAGTATACTGCAGTAAAATAGGATTCTGCAGCCTTGAGTAAACATTATCGCATCATATACAAACTGCTTACCCACGAGGGCTTGTTTTGAGATGAAGTTCTCAGTGATTGAGCTCCAGTGACGTTTGTATACTTTAACTGCTGACGCGCTGGAGGCGCTTTTTTGCTAATTGTGTGTGACGGGCCAAGGCAGTGGAAATGATCAGCTGAGTCTTGATTTACAGTTTTAAAACCGGTATGTGGCAGAGTGGTTTGCAGTGACGATCACGAACCAGGAAGGAGCAACAGAGAAACAAAGAAGGCTGGGCAACACCGGCGCAACCCACGCCAGCGGCTTATTAAATAATAAAACAAAAGACAGAAACAAAAGGGCACGTTGGCCAGTCAAACAGGAAATAAAAAGTATGGTGATGGTTTTAGCCGGTTGTTAACTCTCGTTCTCCCACAGACTTACCTTTCTCTGACACCCTCCCTAATAACCTGGAGTGCGTCTTTCTATAGTCTGTGGCTGGAGCCTTAATTACCTCATTTGATACAATAATTACCTTCAGGCTCCAGCCACACATTCCCATCTAGGGTTCTAGGGAAGGGGTTTAACCGCATCCCCACTGATTACACATTATAAGAGCGGCTTCCCGCCTATCTCAAAATAGTAATAAGAGACGGACGGCTTCGTCCTCCTGCACACAAATACAATATAATAATAATAATAATAATAATAATACAAAATATACAAATAATAATAGGAGTGTACCCTGTCACACGGTGTCACAGGAAATAAGTTAGCTTTTGCCTTTTTGAGTCTTTTCCGCGTCGTGAATCTTAGACCTTCAAGGCAAGGTTCTTTGAGGGATTCATCCAAAATTACAGGGCGCCGTTTTTTTTTGAAACGAAACAGGTATTGCATTGCAGACAGTAATTTTTGTTGAAATATGTTTTCATGTTATTTATCGAAGCCTATTGCAGCCTATTTTTTTGTTTAAGGTGACATTTATCGAATGTATATTTCGTTACTGTGTTATAAATACATTTTATCTTCAGGAAATTGCTCGCTGTGTTTTTTTTTTTTAACATAAATAAATATTTTAAACATTATTTTGTCTGTATAATTTATGTCTCCTGCATAGTTAAAATCACTACTTGCCAAATGTGTTATTTTCAGAAATGTGGTTGGTGGACATGTCCTATCCTGTATGCATTAAACAGATCAGTGTTCAATAAGTGTTCATGGAGGCTCATTTAACAAAGTTATATTATTTTTCATGGTAAATTCCTCCAGTGACTTTGAACCTTTTAAATAAATTGAGTGGGAAAATGGGTGCATACACTTTTCATGAGAATACTGTTTGACGCTTTAATCAAGTCTACGGGATATCTAAACCTGTTTAATATAGAAAACGACACGTTTTTAGTGGAGGATATTTTAGGTGTATATATAATTTGAGAAACTCACAAAACGATTGGCTTCCTGTGCATACCGTCCTAAAGTGCAGTTAAATGATTTATATGAGCATCTGTAATCCTGGTTTGACGTGGTGGATGTGCCTAGCACAGCACCAAATACTGCACTAATAATTCAGAGCTCTCCAGTTTAATTCAGTCTCCTGTGCAAAATCTCTGAGCCTCACTTTACAGTCGTTGTATTTCGGGAAAGATAAACGTCACGTCACAGGTTATACTTCTTGTAGATTATTATGTGAAGCTCCATGTGAGAACTTGTTTTAATGTTATCGGATTTGTTTTAATTATTATGTTTCACCAGATCTCATGAATCAAATATAAAGATATCGTGAATAATATAACAATGTACCATACGGCATTAATTGCATACCATACATGATACTTATGTCTATATACATTTCTCACTAACAAAGATATTTAAAAAATACACTTTTATTAAAACAAAACAATACACACAATACATGTACACAATTCAAATATACAATACAAAACAATATATACAATAAAAACAAAGGTGTGAGGGTGGGTATGGGAAGGGAAGGATATATTTACAGAAGGTGTGGTTTAATTCCATGCGGAGGTTTTTAGGAATATATCATTACCAGTGTCATTCATATGGACACCACCTTCTAAAAAATCAACCTGATCATATTTAATTTCGGGGTGCCGAATTGAATCCACATCTGAACCCCTTACAAAATCAAAAATCACATTGTTCACCCAGTTACGGGCTTTGTTTATTTTTGGAGATGCCTTTACATCTTTCCAAAGACGTCGCTGGGTGATGCACGAAAATGATTTATGTATTTGGAAATAGCTCATGCAAATTTAAATCTTTTTCGCGTTTTCTAACTAATTCCACTTTTCAATTTACTCAAACCATTGCCTCCGAGTGAATCACCAGGATATCAGGGTTGGATCTGATAGGGGAATTAACAAAACTAAAAAAAAGCCTGAGCGTTTGTCTAGCACGGCCTTCCCCCAGCCCAACAATCCAGATTGATGTTTCTGCAAAGAAATAACAAGGTGTTATTTACAATAGGTTCATTGCAACAATTACATACTAAAACAAAAACACAACATTTATTAGGGGAACCTGTACTTATTAGCATGAATCCAACACTAAGTGCAGTAAGATGCACAAATGTGTATTTTATGCTTCTCATTTGTTAAATGTACAACACAGTATGTAGTCGGAATCACTGAGATTTAATTTTTAGATATGTTTCTGAAATCGGGTAGTGGTGAGATATTATCTGTTGTCTAGTTTAAACATTGCATACTCGTTGGTCAGTTTTATGGTGATATTTAGTTTAATAAGTAGATGCTGCTGCTGCATATCTATATATATTACATGCTGATGAGGCTTCGTGGTGATTTCTCAGATGGCTTTTGAATAGTGTTACTGCTACTGTTTGCCTCAGAGTTTTCTTTGTTCTTTTTCTGACCAAATAAATACCACACAGTATATTTGCCAGTTTTTCTGTAATTCTTAGTGACAGAGATTGTTGGTGATTTAAATGCTGTTTCAGTAGTATGTTGATATTTTACCCACAGAAACACTGTTTAGATAATTGTTACTATTAAGATGTAGTAATATTAATAGATCAGGTAAGTAAGTTGGTCTGTGATGTCATAGCCACGCTGTAAGACAGTTATTACTGCGCGGTCATGTGATCTTGTTCAGCCAATCACTGCACTTAATTTATCCAAGCCATTTTATAAACTTGTCAACAGTGCTCACAGTGTGGTGTTTCAATCAAGCTGAAAGGAACCTTTTTTTTTTTTTTTAAATTGATGCTGCTTTTTTGTTTTATTTCTTAAACATTTACCTATTTTTTCAAATGAACAAATAAAAAAAGCATGAAGTATGTACAAACAGAGCTCTTTATGAACAAATCCTCCATTGTAAGTGTATAAAGGATACAGAGCACACCATTTCTTTAAAAGATGGAAACATAGGGATTTGAACTATTTCCACCTCTAATTTATAGCTAGCTATACTACAGGTGCCCCAAGAATCTGCTTGTAAGCATGAATCAAAAATATCCTGCTTATCACAATCGCCTTACACTCTACGGTGCTGAAGCCTCATCAAATTACACTGTCTTCTGTTTTAAGCAACCAGAGCTTGTTTCTGATTGAACAACACTGTTATATTTCTAGTTTGATCATTTAAGAAGGTTTTATTGGTTAATCGCATGTGTGGCTCATCTGTAAAATAAATATTCCAGGCAATTAAAAAAAGCAATGGCTGATCTCTGTCTTTAGAAAAGACACTGAAATGTTCCTTTACACTGAAACAATTGTTTAAATTATAGATGCCCAATTAACCAGAAAATTAAAAAATGAAATGGCTTGATATTGTATGTGAAAAGTGTATGAAATGTCACTATATAACACATTGCCTCTCTCTGAGCATCAAGTGCAGTTGTCCACTTTAACTAAATGCCTTCTCTCTGGAGACAGGGGCTGTCTTACTCTCAATGTATTGAGTTGTGCAGATCTACCAAGAGATGGCACTGAAGAGCATGGGCGCCTTCATGCTTCGGCTCAGTGAATCAATTCTGTGAACCAAATGATTCCGAGGGTTCAGTGGTTCAGGAGGCTTCACTTTTTCCCATCACTACTGAAAACAAACAGATCTCTTACTCGCTCTTTGGTTTTGGTTTCTTTCTCTTAGTTCTGCTTCCAAGAATGCATGTGCGCTTCCACCGCCTTTACTCTATACCGCCATGTTACAAAGCACAAATAAAAACAGCACAGAGGCCAAAACAAATAGACAAACGAAACACACACAAAACAAAACCAAACAAGTATCGTGCTGGTGTATAACAAGTGTTGATATTTAAGGTTTAATTTGTTTACCTCCCAAGCCTCGCTCGCCTCTGAACACACTAACTCCTTTTAGACTATCATCTGAGTACCACATTTAGCGATGAACCTCAACCTCTGGAGAATTTTTTTCTGTGTTTTTGGGACATACAAAGGTCCTAATACATATTTGTAGGTGGGTACATCATTGGCAATGTGGTAAAATAAAAAAATAGAGGCTGTTTTCATGTAATTTACCTGAAAGTAATATTTTTAAAAAGTTAGGTGTGTGGTAAGACAATGGCAGTAACTGAGTAAACTCAGTAACTAGAGTTTTACACATTGGATTAACACAAGAGTGGTATCATTGCATTGAACAACATCTGTGTTTTACTGAATGTGTCACAGTGTGGGAGTAATATGATCATGTGACATCAGAGGTCAAGGCACATAGTCATGTTTTGAGCTATTTTGGACTTTTTGAGTTCAAATGGCTGAAGAATGTGTTCCACCTGGAGCTAGAAGTGTTTAGAAGGTTCATCATATTCCTCGATTGTGTCAGTTTTGTTATAAAAAAGATTTGATCTGTACCTCACCGTTCGGGTTTAGCAGGGTGTTATAAATGTGTATGGTTTTTCGACCATTCCATGACAATCAGCGCGTTTACATGAGCATAAATTCCGATATTTTAGGAAAATAAGTTTTCCAAAACTAATTCGATATAAAAAGTCGTAAACACAGTTTTTGGAAAATGTATCAGAGTATTCTAAGTCAGTTTTCGGAAAACAACACCCAGAAATTTCCAATTAAATTCAAAACTAACAGAATGTGCATCATGTAAACACACTTTTCGGAAAACTTATTCCGATAGTGTACTGCACATGTGCAAACTCTGACCTTCATTCTGCATGCGGCTTTAGAAAACAGAGAAAATACTAATAAGCTGTAGTCGGTTTGCATAGGGATAAGTAATACATTTGTTAAAGTCTGTATATATTTGTTAATAGCCATACTGAAGCAGCAAATGTTTTCCAGCTTAAAAATGACGAGAATTTAAATAATGTCTGCAAAAAGAAACTGGTAATATTGAACAGGATGAGCTGTTGGAAAGGCTGACTGCACATTGTGGGGAATCTGAATAGGTATAGGATAGTAATCTTTGAATTTAAGACCTGACACTTGATAAAAGCACTATATTGGATTGGTCTCCTTCTGTCGAGAAATGCCTGGTCTCTTCAAATCGTACTTAGGGTACTACAGTACTTTGCATGCGAAATATCCTGCGTTTTCAAAACTTTAATCCATGTATACAGTTGAATTCTAATTAGATTTTCTATCGTTAATCATGTAAACACAGGCGTGACGTTTTGAATAAATCAGTTTTCTGATTCAGTTTTCCAACAACATTAGTTTTTGAAAACGCTTTGTCATAAACGTAAACGTCCGTCTCATGTCACGCTTTGTTTTGTCTTGATTATATACTGATTATTAATATCATCATCAAAAACAACCCAGCATAAAAACCTGTTCTTATTTCTGGAGTCTCTTCATAGTTTGATATTTATTTACAATCCAGCATTTGTTGTGAAATTGTTTAAACCAGCTGCTGAATCACAAGGAGTCACTTTATTACCCCTTGCAGCATGAATGTGGTTATTGGAATAAATAATGCATTGTATAATAACTATTCCTCACTACACGTTCTGTTAGAATAATTACAGGCTGATTGTATTTGCTCTTATTAGGACTGAATCATTGTATTTTGTATCTTGCTCTTAATTGTACTGTAATTCTTCATATGTATTTTTTTGTATACAACTGTAAGTCGCCTGGATAAGGGCATCTGCTGGAAATAAATAATTAATAAAATAATAATAATAACATACATTAACTGTGATACATAACCCAAACAATACAAAATAAACCAAACATACACCCTGGGTGGGTGCCCCATCACACCCCCATCACAAAGCTATCGGAGGCCCCTTTTCCGAGGTGTCATTAACTTTAACAAGCAGTTAACCAACTGACCATTATCCTTGATTCGTCTAGGAAACAACTATAGATTTTCCAGAGGCGTGCATACATGCGGGAACTCATGACATCTAGTGGTCAACCCGTTACACTGCAGGGGAGCCAAGCTCTTCATTCTCAAACTAATGCTGGATTCTGCAGCACTTCACCACAGTAATCATATCGGTCTGCTTTAAGAATCAACCGCTTATAAAGAGTCAAATCATCCGGGGACACATTTACTACATTTACTATTGAAGAACACAGTGCATTTCCAGCAATGTCCAAATCAGATTGGCAGATTCTACTTGAATTGTAGATGCTACAGTCAGAGGTGAAAGTCCCTTCCCGGTGTAGTGTTGTTTTCAGGTATGTGTTAAGTGGTACTCAGCGCACTGCGCGCCACGATGCCTAAACAACTTCCACTAAGAAAGCAGGAAGCACCTGCTCAAATCGGATGCGTTATGCTGTTTTCAATGTTTTTACATCTTTTTAATTGAATTGATCGGTTTCAGTCTTTTACGTTGTTTTTTTACTGTAATTTATAATATTTTCCCACCATTATGAAAATAGTATGTGAATATTTATCATATGCAATACATTGGGTCTTGTACATTTTTTTTTACTTGTACAAACTTGGCGGTGGACTTTGTGGATTGTTTTTTCTTTCTAGAGAAATTCATTGTCTGTTTCAGTTTTTGCAAAAAAAATAATGTATAATTAATGGTAAATGTACCTCTTTTGACAATAGAAAACAACCCATCAGATCTCAATTGATTACACCTGTACGTAAAAGTCTGACATCGTACCACTTTCTGACATTACATGGGTCAAGTTTTGTATATGTACCACATTTTGATGATGTACCACTTTCTAACACTACACCAGCTCTTAGTCCAGATCAAGGCTTCTATCATCAGTAAAAAACAACTCATATTTCGGACTCGGACTTGAACTTGAATGATAGTGACCGGACTCGGGACTTGGACCCCTGATGACTCGAACTCGGGACTCGGGTTTGAGGACTTGATTACAAGTCTCTGTCAGTTATATACAAATGCACATTCTTTGTGAGTGCTCTGTAGCCATTAACCCAGACCTGCCGCTGCATTTCTTTTTTTCAGCCTGTCGGAGGAGCACATGTCTGCTTTATCCTCGGGGAAGGGGGATAATGCAAATATGTATGTGTGGATGAAAAGCACAAATAATATTCTTAGAGAAACAGCATCAGGTTGGTTTGTCGGAGTGTGTGGTGCTGTGAATGTGGCAGTGAAATAAAAAACACCTCTTAGAGACTTATCTGCTATATAAAGCACACAAAACAAAGTGTAATGAGCTATTTGACCTCAGAGGGGACTCCAGTCTTTAAGAGGCTCACAGGGGGCCCCAGGTGTGTCACTCAGCTGTCTCTCTTGACAACAGGAAGTGTAAATATCCCAGCTGCAGGTATCCCCTGACCGGAGACCCGGAGAGAGCAGAGGCTGTGGATTTCTATTCTTACTGCTTTAACCCTCTTCAATGTCAGGATCATCCTGAACCATTATCTTGGTAACCGCTAGCAAGAGTCTGCTAGTACTGGCATGGAAAGAACACTTGCCTGGCTTGACTTGAAAGCAGAGCAGCAGAAATTGATATCGCTCAGCAGCCCTATAAGCTCCATGTATTAGTTTCATGTATTATCCTCTATGAGTACTTGAAACAGGTCCTGCATTTTCAATAAGAGCACATGGAAACGTGTTCAGATAAAGTGTACTCCCATGCACTCGCCATCTTAATGACCAAACATAAAGAAAAGCCCTCTTCTACCACAGCTATTCATTAAATCAGCATTATTCTGAGTGCTGTTTCACCTCGATATTGTGTGCTAACAGGACATTGATTGAACAGGTCTGTCCTTTAAATGTCAACATTGTCTTTAATTAAAAATAATAATAAAATAAACAAATGCATGAGTCTGCTTCATCCAATCTCTCCATATTCATATTCACTGAACTGACAGATAAGAACATAAGAACATAAGAACATAAGAAAGTTTACAAACTAGAGGAGGCCATTCAGCCCATCTTGCTCGTTTGGTTGTTAGTAGTTTATTGATCCAGAATCTTTCAAGCAGCTTCTTGAAGGATCCCAGGGTGTCAGCTTCAACAACATTACTGGGAGTTGGTTCCAGACCCTCACAATTCTCTGCAAAAAAAAGTGCCTCCTATTTTCTGTTCTGAATGCCCTTTATCTAATCTCCATTTGTGACCCTGGTCCTTGTTTCTTTTTTCAAGTCAAAAAAGTCCCCGGTTGACATTGTATATACCTTTAGGATTTTGAATGTTTGAATCAGATCGCTTAGTCTTCTTTGTTCAAGACTGAATAGATTCAATTCTTTTAGCCTGTCTGCATACGCATATGCCTTTTAAACCCGGATAATTCTGGTTTGCTCTTCTTTGCACTCTTTCTAGAGCAGCAATATCCTTTTGTAACGAGGTGACCAGAACTGAACACAATATTCTAGGTGAGGTCTTACTAATGCATTGTAGAGTTTTAACATTACTTCCCTTGATTTAAATTCAACACTTCTCACAATATATCCAAGCATCTTGTTAGCCTTTTTATAGCTTCCCACATTGTCTAGATGAGGACATTTCTGAGTCAACATAAACCCTAGGTCTTTTTTTCATAGTTCTCTTCAATTTCACTGTCTCCATATGATATTTATAATGCACATTTTATTGCCCGACATGCAATACTTTACACTTTTCTCTATTAAATTTCATTTGCCATGTGTCTGCAATTTTGAATGCTGTCCAGATCATTTTGAATGACCTTTGCTTCAACAGTGTCTGCCACTCCCTCCTATTTTTGTGTCGTCTGCAAATTTAACGAGTTTGTTTTACGGGTGTGGGGAGGGGGAGGGAGGGGAGGGGGAGGGGGCTCCTACATGCAGCCTGTTCATCCAATCTCTCCATATTCACTGAACTGACAGATCATTCCTACATGCAGCCTGCTGCATCCACCCTTCCATATTCACCGAACTGACAGATCATTTTTACATGCAGCCTGCTGCATCCAATCTCTCCATATTCATATTCACTGAACTGACAGATCATTTCTACATGCAGCCTGCTGCATCCAATCTCCATAGTCACTGAACTGACAGATCATTCTACATGCAGCCTGCAGCATCCAATCTCTTCATATTCACTGAACTGACATATCATTCCTACATGCAGTACTGATGTAGAGAACCTGGCAGGCTTCAATGGATTTAATGGGAGTGTCACATTTCCACTGCAGCACTGCTCACACGCAGACCCACATGCTTATCTACAAAACACAGCGACCGTGTCCCGCTGTTAACAGTGCAATCCAGGTACTGTGTGTGTTTTGATGACGCTGTGTGCGCATACAGGACCAAAAGCCGGGCTGTGGGGTAGGTGAGTGGAAACAGGAGCTTTAAGCAGCCGACTCTAAAGCCTCGCTTTCACAGCAGAAAAGCCTGCTCACATTTCCACTGCAGGAGCAGGTAGAGCCACTGCGATACAGTACATTGAGGAACCCAGCAAACCATAGAAAGTGCAGCTTGTGATTCATTTCTATAAATCAGTCCCATACCTAACACAGCACAGGGATATGGAGGACACTGTTAACTTGTTATTGCTTTTTAATCTTAATAAAACAAGCATTGATATGCCCTGATGTCTATCCCTGATTTCACTGAAGCAAACCTATTCAGCTGGGGGGGAGACTAGCAGGGTTGTTTAGCAGATAAGAAATATTAACTTTGCTCAATTAATGATTTCCATTACACGAGTAGATGTTAAAACTTCATGCTGATTTGAACTCGCTCGCCAAGATAAGCACCAACTGATAAGCCAAGATAAGCACCAACTCGCCAAGACTGCACCCAGCTACCTCCAGACCCTCATCTCTTCCCTACACCCCCCACTCGAGAGCCTCTCCGCTCCGCCTGCACTAGAAGTCTAGCTCTACCTCTGCTACGCCTCCCCTGCCTCCAGAGCTCAAGGCTTTCCTTCTCCACCCTGTTCGCAGTGGTGGAATGACCTTCCTACAGATGTCAGGACTGCCCAGTCCCTGACCACATTCGGCGCCTCCTTAAGACTCACCTCTTCAAACAGCACCTGTAGAACTCCTCTGTTTGTATATCCTGGGACACTATCACCCTTCATGTAAATGTGCTTTATTTTGCTCTTATCTGCCCCTATTTTACTGCATTTAATCCTGTACTTCAGAATACTGTAATCTGCCAAGTATTTAACCTGTAGTACTTTGTATTTAATCACATCCTGATAACTATCGCTATTTAATCATATCCTGATGTAACTATCACTATTATCTGCTGTATTATTGAATTTTGGTTTGTCACACTTGTACTTTGCTTGAACAAAAGTTATTGTATTTCTTGCTCTTATTGTATTACTTGTATTGTAACACTTGAAATGTATTTGCTTACGACTGTAAGTCGCCCAGGATAAGGGCGTCTGCTAAGAAATAAATAATAATAATAATAATAATAATAATAACTAAGCTTTACAGTAAACTAATGTGATCCATCTGTGTCTCCATCCATTTACGCTTCCTTCCATATGATGATGTGATATCCTTCTGTCTGGTGTTGATGGCTGAAGTGTAATGCTGGCTCCCAGGGATCAGCTTATTGCCTCCTGGCGCATCAGCACACACAACTGCTTTCGCGATGTTGGTCTGGGATCAACCAAAAGTATGGTCCCCCAGCGCATCAGCATGACAACCGTCTGGATTGAGCTAAGTAGGGTACATCTCTGGGGTCTTGGCAGTGGGCACTTTCCATCCTCGGTGTTTCCTTGACTAGCCCACGACACCTCAAAAGGCTCGACGGTGATTCTGGCATCCCAGCATCAGCCCCTCCGCCCCCACTCAACTCAGCCCAACATTTACCCGTACATCAGCGTTTCTTTCTTTCTATTGTGCTTGAGATCCCCAGCCAGAATCTTTCTGTCTCTGCTGCTGCTTCATATAAGTTCTTCACTGTGCGACGCACTCTTGGCCACTGAATCCGGGACGCCTCTGAGAAACGGGTTGTAGAGTGTGCCACAATCTTCACAACCCACCTCCACTGAGTAAACCCGACTCTCCATCCTCGCTGTTCCACTTCAGAGGCTAGTTGAGCATACCACAGTTTCTTCCTCTCATACGCCTCATCTACAGCATCCTCCCATGGCACTGTTAATCCCCTACCAGATGAACAAGTATGGTGCTGATCCAGACCACAAAACAATATCTGGTCAAGGTTAGTGGTGGCAATCAGGTGGAAAAGTAAGTCGTTGACCAACATCTGCCAGCATTTTCCAGTCTCTAGCAGCTTCCAGTTGTCCTGGGCGAGGATTGGTTTTTTTAACACCTTTAGTACAGTGCTAGTGCTGTCCCTGTTTAACATTAAAAAATAAGATTTGTGGACTGGAAATGATAAAATGCTGCCCAGTATATTTCTGTGCTCTACAGGGTATTTCTTTAAACACTTTCAATTGTTGAGCTATTGGGAAATACTGTGTGAATCCTGTGGTTAAGTATGGGCCCAGGCTTTTATTGCGTGTCTGGGAATGTAACCCCCAGAGAGCCGAATCCGCTTCTCCAGCCCTTTATTTACTCTCCAGAAACCTGAGGTCCACATATTCAAATGAATCAAGACCGCTCAAATCTCTCCAAGGAATCCACATGCATATTTTAAATATCACTAATAAATTGAAATAAAACACCAATAATTCCTTTAGAAATCGTTTTTGAAGATGTGTTTTATTACATCTCAATCAGTTAGTTAAAAGCAATGATAAAATAAAAGAAAAACTAAACAAAAAAAAAACACAATTCCAGCCATCAAATAAGTCCGTGGATATTAGAAGGTGAAAGGGACTGAATCTGTTTCCTCTTCTATTACTGTATAGAAGAACATAAGAAAGTTTACAAACGAGGAGGCCATTCGCCCATCTTGCTCGCTTGGTTGTTAGTAGCTTATTGATCCCAGAATCTCATCAAGCAGATTCTTGAAGGATCCTAGGTGTCGGCTTCAACAAACATTACTGAGGAGTTGGTTTATATATAGAGAGGATGTGCCACGCCCAACTGAAGATGGGTTTATTGTACGAAGTCAGTCTTGTTTTTGAGAGCCATGATGTCCTTTCTGGAGTCAATTGTCACATCAGTGTCTTACTATTGGGTGCATGACCTAAGGAACTCATTTCATTGGCTCTTTGTTTCCGGGGCTTAGGTTGTGGAGTGGCTTTTTGAAGCTCAGTTCAGCTGGGTTGAGGTGATGGATTTGCACACCCAGGCCCTGAATGATGTATACAGACATTTATTTATATATAATAATCCTGTATTAGAGCCTTGACTCTCTATATATCTTGATAATAAAAAGCAGTCTGGCCTCCTTGATCAGCTTACACCCCATAGAGGAGTGCAGTATACTGTGTGCAGCCAGCAGGGTTTGTATCTTCAGAGCAGAGCACACAGTCCTCCTCGTGAGGAGTACGGCAGTATACTGTCTTGGAGCCAGCAGGGTTTGTATCTTCAGAGCAGAGCACACAGTCCTCCCTCGTGAGGAGTGCAGTACAATACTGTGCGGAGCCAGCAGGGTTTGTATCTTCAGAGCAGAGCACACAGTCCTCCCTGTAGAGGAGTGCAGTATACTGTGTGCAGCCAGCAGGGTTTGCATCTTCATTAAGATCACACAGTCCTCTCGTGAGGAGGCAGTATATCTGTGGAGCCAGCAGGGTTTGTATCTTCAGAGCAGACACACAGTCCTCCTCGTGAGAGGTGCAGTGTCTTGAGCCAGCAGGGTTTGTATCTTCAGAGCAGAGCACACAGTCCTCCCTCAGAGGAGTGCAATACACTGTGCAGCCAGCAGGGTTTGTATCTTCAGAGAGGCACACAGTCCTCCCTCGAGAGGAGTGCAGTATACTGTGTGCAGCCAGCAGGGTTTGTATCTTCAGAGAGTAGCACACAGTTCTCCCTCATAGAGGGGGTGCAGTATAATGTGCAGCCAGCAGGGTTTGTATCTTCAGAGCAGAACACACAGTCCTCCTCAGAGGAGTGCAGTATACTGTGTGCAGCCCCTCCTGAGTCTCCCACCTGCAGCACTGAACACCTGGGCAGGTTACTAACTGGGGATTGACTGGCAGGGCCAACACCTGAGTAGGACAAACTGGTTTATAAACAATATATAAGAGTAAATTAGACCTGTTATAAATGTGGTTGTGTAGCCATGCCACAGTCAGTAATTGTATTTGTAACAATAATAAGCGCTGGCATGTACTAGATTCAGAGTTTCTCTTCAGTGCTTACCCTGGGTATTGTTTTAAGATCACACCATGGAGAAATGGGCAAGTGGTTTGATTTAGACCAGGTACTTTTAAATATTAGGACTAAAAGTATTGTTTTCATATTAGACTGTAGCTACATGGTTTTACAGTTAATTTTAATCTGGGTATTTATTTCAACAGCAAGTTAAAGATAGAGCTGCTCACAGCTGCTTTCTGCTTCTTAAAGGGACAGCGCCCACTGCAGCTGAGAGAGCCGATCCCTCAGGGAGCTGGAATGGAATATTTCCCATGTGATGGATAATGGCTCCTTCAGGGAAGTGCTATTGAAATGAACCCCTGATGGGCTTGTAACCCTCGCTTCTCTCTCTGTCTCACAGGTGCAGAAACCAGTCCAGTGAGGAGGGAGGAGGAGCTGGAGTCCCTGAGGAAGATCCCTTCACTGAAGTGTTCCTGAAACCTAGACATCTCTCTATAGGAAATCCACATCAGACAAGTTCTATATGTAATCATATAAGAGTTTCTATAACTTAAGTGTACACTGTTTATATTCTTTGTCATCAGGGTGAAATTCTCAGTAATAAAGTGCAGGTACTGCCTCTGCGCAGCCGGGTGGAGCAGACCCGTATAATTTGTAAACTTCATTTAAAATTGTGCATTTTGTCATGCAGAATGTACATTTATTTAGAACACTTCACATTAAAACTATCTGACATGTAGGTAAAAAAATCAGACGTCATGGATTACAAAAATATATAATTAAACCCCAGTATTTTGCCACAGCTTATAATTTGAGGGGTGGGGGTATATCTATGTAGGCTTGGTTGGAATTTATTTTCTTATGTTGAAGTATAATTTTGTATGTATTTTAGCATAAAACGATTGTAGGCTATAAATAAATACGCTTAGTGTCATTCGTGGTTTGTACTCTCGTTATCTATATTATGTATACCATGTATGTAACACTTCATTATACATTTATTAAGCTTTTAATATTACAATAGAACTCCCTAACCCAATACACAACTTGTTTATAATTAATTGTTCGGTGAATTCCTCTACTTATGCATTTTCTCGGGTACTCTTTGCTCAACATGATTAGAAGTAGCCACCAACCACATACAGTATTTTAAGAACATTTTATATGGATACAAACGTGTGAAGGTGAAAGTGTTCATTGAGTGTTGTAATCGAGTCACAAGAATTGGGAGTCAAGTCGAGTCACGGGCTGAAGACTCAAGTCTTTGACATGCCAAGTCCAGTCGAGTCGAAGTCATGGGCTGAAGACTCAAGTCGAAGCCTCCACCTTGACATGCCAAGCTCCAGTCGAGTCGAGTCATGGGCTGAAGACTCAAGTCGAGTCTAATCTTTGACATGCCAAGCTCGGGAGTGGTGGTCGGTCATGGGCTGAAGACCAAGTCAGGTCTAATCCTTGACATGCCAAGCTCGATGAAGTCGAAGTCATGGGCTGAAGACTCAAGTCGAAGTCTAATCTTTGATATGCCAAGCTCGAGTCGAAGTCGAAGTCATGGGCTGAACACTCAAGTCGAAGTCTAGTCTTTGACATGTCAAGCTCCAGTCGAGTCAAGTCGAGTCGCCTATCTGTCTCGGGAACAAAACTGCACGTGAGCTACGGGTGGACACAAGCATGACTAGAGTTTTTATCTTCATAGGAGTAACATTCAAAACTCAGTAACTTTTGTTTTAAATTCATATTATTTTGCTTTAGAGCTGTTCCCAGAATGCATTGATACACATACTTTACTTTTAAATGAATTTTATTTCAGATGTCCCAGAAAACAGCTATATTTTACAAATTCCAACATAATCATTGTTTTGAAGGTTTAAATGACAATATATACATACCCTAATGGAAACTTATAATTTCTAGAAATTTCTAGAAAACAAAGAATTTTTTTAAAAATCTTTTATAGCAAAAAGTTTTATTTTTTGTGGATGAGGGGAAAAAAAAAAAGTTACAAGAAAAATAGATATCTAGAATTATTTCTTTGCAAAACTTCTAGAAATGATAAATTTCATTGGGGTACTGTGGCACTTTGTGCTCCTCCCACCCTCTCTCAACAGATCGAGAATGCCGCGGAGGCTGTCACTGCATAAGAGCTCAAAGGGGAGAACCCTGCCGAACTCTGGCATGACCTTCACCCCTCACTGCAAAAAAAGGAGGTAGGGAAGAAGGATGCCCAATGTTTTTTGCTCTTGATCCGCTGCCAAATCGCCCCAGCATCACCTTTAGAGTCTGATTGAACGATTCCACCAACCGTCTGCCTGTGGATGATAAACCGACGCTCTGATGGGACGTATTTTAGTAATTTATATACCTGCTGTAGCGTATTTGACAAGAATTAGTTCCATGATCAGTCAATATCTCGTTGGGGATCCCCTACTCTTGCTTATAATCTGCACTAGTTCTTTTTGGCTATCGAGCAGCACTAGTGGACTACAATGAACTGCCTCCGGTATCGCGTATGAATCTACCACCACTAAGATATGCGATACCCGAGTCAGAAGGTAGCAAAGGGCGACTTGCGTCCACCGCGATGCGCTCAAAGGTGGAAAATAATCGCAGTGGGGACCAAGGGGCGGGGCTCAATCCCGGCGCTTACTGGGCTGGCAGTCTGGGCATGTGGCTACATATTTCCGACACTTCCTTATAAAGACCTGGCTAAAAGAATCGAGCCAATATCCGTTCCCCTGTCTTGTCAACTCCGAGGTGCCCCCCGCAAAAGGGATATCATGCGCCAGCCTCATGACCTCCAGTCGACAAGACGGGGAACCAATGATTGTGTTACAGGATGTCCCAGCTCAAGGCCAGGTTTACCCTATATAGTAATTGCCCCTTGATAATGAAGTGTGGAAATACTAGTGCCCTAGCCTTCAACATCCTTATCCTTAATGGAATCGATCGTCCCCAAATGTGCACCCAGTGATGGGTCATTTTTCTGCTCCCACACTAGGTTCACATTTGGAGTGCCATATGTCCGTATATTGAGCGGGATGGAGTAACATCTGCCCTTGATGGCCCAGTAACCCTTCCTCTCGGTCACACTGCCCCCCCCTTTGACTCGACGTTTCACCGCTATAACAGGCTCCCACCAGCTCCCCAGCCTTGTCTCATTAACGCTCCCTCCCATTTCCAGCCTTCTCTCTTTGTTTGTTTTTTTCGGCCGAACAGAGGAGAACATTTCGCTTTGAAAGGGAAAACATTACCAATCATTTCCCCTTCTTTTTTTTTTCTGCCACATTTTGCGGTATGGCCGGGACTGCCCTTAATTTCAACAAATCTTTATAGTTGGGCCAGTCCACCCAGAATAACGGGATGTGGTAGCCTTTCTCACACCCCAACTACCAGGTAACGCTTAATCGGACCGACCCGATAAATATGCTTTTACTGTGGGGTATGTTGCCGTGTCTCCATGGATACAGGAGATCGCCACCTGACCTTGTGGCTGCCACACCATACCGCCTAAGAGAGATGCTCTACTAAGGTCTGACCACACCCTGTGTCCACTAATGCATGGGTTTCACATTTCAAAAAATCACCTTAATAAACAAGGCCCCTCCCCACCATTTTTCCTCGCTACCCGCCCAGATGCCAGATTACAGACCGCCACGCCACACTCCATCGCGAGATGGGCATGACCTAGCCTGATGTCCCGCTGGACTGCACCTAAAACAGGTGGGGAAGGAGGGCACAGTGGATAAATGGTCTGTCCCGCTGCTGGTATGGCACGGGGCAGGGGCACCTCTACCCAGCTGGGGGCCAACCTTGGTCTCCATGAAGAGGAGGCAAGGTCGCCCATTGGGGGGTTGGTGCTCGGAGGTCGCTGACCCGTCCCTGGTGGTGGGGCTGGTGGAGCAGAGAGAGGAGGGGGGGCTCGGCCTGCTGAGGTAGCGGGTGAGTAGCCCAGTCTGGCGGATACCAGGAGTCCTCAAGTCCTCAGCGAGCTTGACTGCCTGTTCCAGGGTGTCGGGGTTGTGGGCCAGATCCATCCTGGGTCTCGGCCGCACCACATGACAAACTGCTCAATAACGATGGCCTCCCCATCTGGGCAGTTGTTTTAGCGCCGGGTGAGCCAGTGTATCATGGTCACAGAGCTTGCTCGACCACCCTGGGGCGTGACGTGCTGCGGGGACCTCCTGTACTCCCCTGAACCACTCCGGCAAGTTTCCTCCGTAATATTCAGACGGGCGGAGAATAGCCAGCTTTACCAGGTCATATTGAGCTGCCGTCACATCCCCCCATCGCCTGGTAGGCTGCCTCCTGCGCTTCCCAATCAGGCAGGGTCCCAGCTGGTTTGCCCAGAACTGTCGGGGCCATGACGCTGGTAGCCAGCTCAAATGCCACCAGGTATGCTTCTGGATCATCTCACCGTCATTTTGTGCCCTCCATGCGCAATGGTTGCTGCCCGCTGATGCTGTGGGAGGTATTGCCACCCGACCCTCTCGATCAGCGCCGGTGTACTCTCTCTCCGCCTTTTCCTCCACCTCCCGTCTGCTGTCCAGCTGCTCCAGCAGCGCCGACAGTGTTGGGCGTGTAGGTCCATCCTCACTTCTGACAACCACGTGTGGCAAAGTGGTAATGACGGCAGGTGAATGCAATGCAGAATAATCACACAGACAACGCTGGTACAGGTGCAAGGGTGTTTATTTAAATTAATAAATGTCCAGAGCCTCAAGGCAAAACCTGTAAATAATATAGTGCTGGAAGTGATACAGCGCGTGTATCAATTTGATTTGTAATCCCCGGTTTGACCTGTGAACTTAAATGTCCTTGCTCGGGTCACCGACACAAACACAAAAAACACAGACACAGTTTGACGGTGCGTGATTCTAGTGCTCGTGGTGCAAAACGAAGACAGTGCTGGTAGTGAAAGAGTGAATGGTGAAGTCGGGTTTGTCGCTGGCCCGCGGCTGCAACTCCCGATCGTGCTCAGTATCCGCCAGTGGCTAGACAATACAAGACACACAGGTTTAGACACAGACACGAAAACACTCACAGTTTCTCCACAACAACGGGCTCCTTCTTGGTTAGTCTGTTTAACCATATACAAAGGAACAGATCACTCAAGCCATGCCTCCCTATTTATACCCCCTACCCATGACCCCGAGGTTAACGACGATCCGCCTCCTCCAGTCCTCGGATGCCACGCCGCTTACCGCCTGGGGTCACTGAGCTGGGTGCCATAGCTCCGCCCCTTTCGAACTGGACTCCCTTCCATCTACCCTACGGAATAAATTGTCGTGCCATTTCATTATGGGTACTCTGTTCCTCGCGGCACCGTGCCCTCACAGGTCAGAGAGGAGATCTAACACTAAGACTCATTCATCTCTGTCACAGGTACATAAACCTTGATTACACTATGTAACACAATTTTGTTCCTGGGTAGTAAGTGTTATTTCAATTGCTTATGCCTCAAAAGTATAGAAAATGGCTATTATTCCCCACACAACTTTGCTTTGTGACCAGGACAGTGATATTTTGAAATTTACCTATTTCCAATGAGAAACGGGCTTAATTTGTGTCTTTTCGCTCACAAAGTCAGAAAAAACAATATATGAATCCAAATTAACATGTATTTATACTAAAGTAATACAAAAAATGACTACAAAATATTTAGAAGTGAGTAGTTTTCAGATTTACGATTATACTGTAAATCACTTTCACTAATCAGCCCCCAAATGTAGTTTCCCATCATGTTCTCAATTATACTGTCCTTGGTAGCGGTGCTCAAAGTCCAGTATATCCTGGTGGAAGGCCGCTCTTGCTCCTCCTGAGTACACTCCCATGTTCTCCTTGAATTTATCAAGATGAGCATCAAGGATATGGACTTTGAGGGACATCCTACAGCCCATTGTGCCAAGTTCTTCACCAGAGTCTCAACCAGCTCCACATAGTTTTTCGCCTTGTGATTGCCAGGATGCCCCGAACCATCGCGACAAAGCTGTTCCAAGCTGCTTTCTCCTTACTAGTGAGCTTCTTGGAGAATTAATTGCACTCCAGGATCTTCTTTATCTGTGGTCCGACTAAGACACCGTTTTGACCCTTGCCTCAGACAGCTTAGGGAAGAAGTCTTGAAGGTACTTCCTTGAAGACTCTTATCTAGAGCTCTGACAAATTGTTTCATAAGGCCCAATTTGATGTGCAGTGGTGGCATCAGCACCTTCCTGGGGGTCCACTAGTGGCTCCCTTGACCTGTTGTTCCTCCCACAGAGAACTCAGTCCCTGTAGGCCAGTCCCCGCCTGTGGTAGTGCCTTGGTGTCCCTGCTGTCCCAAAGGCAAAGATAGCAGGGAAACTTGGTAAAACCGCCTTGGAGACCCATCAGGAATGCCATAAAATACCATTTTGAAGTCTCCTATGACCTCCCAGCTGTACTCATCATACTTCAAGCGTACCCAGCAAGGTCTTGATGCTGTTGTAATCCCTCTTTGAGGTGCACCGAGTGAGCCAGGGGAAGAGACGGGTACTTGTTGCCATTATGGAGCAGCACGGCTTTGAGGCTCCTGGATGAGCTGTCAATGAAGAGGCGCCACTCATTCTGGTTACAGGCGATTCTAGATTGCCTCGAACAGACTGGTCACATTGTGGCAGAGAAGCAGAGCCCATCTTGATGGGTGAAGAAGCTGGAAAAAAGGTTGGTGACGCTTCCTCTGATCTGCGACTTGCACACTTTCATCCAACAAGTTCCACTGCTTGAGCCTAGACGATCAAAAGCTTCGCATTGACACCTTGGTGAGATCAAGATCTCTAATCAAGTCGTGAGGTCTTTTTGGTTGGGGTAGTATGGGTTTCTCTTCCCAGCTCCACCCTCTGAAATTGTCATCTGGATCTACAACGCCTTCCCCGCTTCCTCTGACTTGCTGCTCTCTAAAGACGGCTGCTCTCTCTCCGGAGGAGGGTACGGGGAGCTCATGGCAGTGTGGCACGGGGCTGATGGATGAAGGAAGGTCCGGATACGTGATAGCAGGTGCATTCCTTGCCAGTCCGACGCTTGGAAGGGTCCACCATGCAGAAGTAGCAGTTGCTTGAGTGGTCAGTGGGTTCCCGCCAAATTCTTGAGATAGCGAACTTCATGGCCTCTTTTCCCCTCTGTACCATCCTACAAAATACATTTATTTCACCCAGCACTGAATCTATCTGGAATGTTCTGGAAAATAGGTAAATTTCAAAAATATCACTGTCCTGGTCACAAAAGCAAAGTTTGTGGGGAATAATAGCCATTTTCTATACTTTTGAGGCATAAGCAATTAGGAAATAACACTACTACCCAGGAACAAAAAAAAAAAAATTGTTACACGGTGTTACAACTGTCAAATTTTTATATATACAGTGCCTTAAAATTATTCGCCCCTTGAACTTTTATGACCTTTTGCCACATTTCAGGCTTCAAACATAAAGATATGAAACTGTAATTTTTGTCAAGAATCAAACAAGTGGGACACAATCATGAAGTGGAACGAAATTTATTGGATATTTCAAACTTTTTTAACAAATAAAAAACTGAAAAATTGGGCGGCAAAATTATTCAGCCCTTTACTTTCAGTGCAGCAAACTCTTCCAGAAGTTCAGTGAGGATCTCTGAATGATCCAATGTTGACCTAAATGACTAATGATGATAAATAGAATCCACCTGTGTGTAATCAAGTCTCCGTATAAAATGCACCTAACTGTGATAGTCTCAGAGGTCCGTTTTAAAGCGCAGAGAGAGCATCATGAAGAACAAGGAACACACCAGGCAGGTCCGAGATATCTGTTGTGGAGAAGTTTAAAGTCGGATTTGGATACAAAAAAAGATTTCCCAAGCTTTTAAACATCCCAAGGAGCACTGTGCAAGCGATAATATTGAAATGGAAGGAGTATCAGACCACTGCAAATCTACCAAGACCTGGCCGTCCTCTAAAACTTTCAGCTCATACAAGGAGAAGACTGATCAGAGATGCAGCCAAGAGGCCCATGATCACTCTGGATGAACTGCAGAGATCTACAGCTGAGGTGGGAGACTCTGTCCATAGGACAACAATCAGTCGTATACTGCACAAATCTGGCCTTTATGGAAGAGTGGCAAGAAGAAAGCCATTTCTTAAAGATATCCATAAAGTGTCGCTTTTACAGTTTGCCACAAGCCACCTGGGAGACACACCAAACATGTGGAAGAAGGTGCTCTGGTCAGATGAAACCAAAATCGAACTTTTGGCAACAATGCAAAACGTTATGTTTACGTGAAAAAGCAACACAGCTCATCACCCCTGAACACACCATCCCCACTGTCAAACATGGTGGTGGCAGCATCATGGTTTGGGCCCTGCTTTTTTCTTCAGCAGGGACAGGGAAGATGGTTAAAATTGATAGGAAGATGGATGGAGCCAAATACAGGACCATTCTGGAAGAAAACCTGATGGAGTCTGCAAAAGACCTGAGACTGGGACGAGATTTGTCTTCCAACAAGACAATGATCCAAAACATAAAGCAAAATCTACAATGGAATGGTTCACAAACAAACATATCCAGGTGTTAGAATGGCCAAGTCAAAGTCCAGACCTGAATCCAAATCGAGAATCTGTGGAAAGAACTGAAAACTGCTGTTCACAAATGCTCCATCCAACCTCACTGAGCTCGACTGTTTTGCAAGGAGGAATGGGCAAAAATTTCAGTCTCGATGTGCAAAACTGATAGAGACATACCCCAAGCGACTTACAGCTGTAATCGCAGCAAAAGGTGGCGCTACAAAGTATTAACTTAAGGGGGCTGAATAATTTGCACCCAATTTTCAGTTTTTTATTTGTTAAAAAGTTTGAAATATCCAATAAATTTCGTTCCACTCCATGATTGTGTCCCAGTTGTTGTTGATTCTTCACAAAAAAATTACAGTTTCATATCTTTATGTTTGAAGCCTGAAATGTGGCAAAAGGTCGTTAAAGTTCATGGGACATTTTGCAAGGCACTGTATATACAGTGCCTTGCATAAGTATTCACCCCTTGACTTTTCCACATTTTGTAGTGTTACAACCTGGAATTAAAATGGATTAATTAGGATTTTTTTGTCAAAACAAGTCCAGGATAAAGTTCTGAGAAGCACCAATCAGGGGTTGGTTTATAAAAAATATCCCAAACTTTGAACATCCCCCCGAGCACCGTTAAATCCATTATTAAAAATGGAAAGAATATGGCACAACCGCGACTCTGCCTAGAGAAGGCCCACCAAAACTCAGTGACCAGGTAAGGAGGGCATTAGTCAAAGAAGCAAACCAAGAGGCCAATGGTAACTCTGAAGGAGCTGGGAGAGATCCACAGCTGAGATGGGAGAAACCGGCCCATGGGACAACTATAACTCGACGCCCACAAAGCTGGGCTTTATGGAAGAGTGGAAAGAAGAAAGCCATTGCTGAAAAAAAACGATATCAAATCCTGTTTGATTTTGCCAAAAGGCATGTGGGAGACACAGCAAACAGGTGGAAAAAAGGTTCTCTGGTCTGATGAGACCAAAATTGAACTTTTTGCCTTTAGCAAAAAAACATGTGTGGCGAAGCCAACACTGCTCATCACCCTGAGAACACCATTCCCAACGGTGAAAGCATGGTGGTGGCAGCATCATGTTATGGGGATGTTTTTTCATCGGCAGGGAAACTGGTCAGGATTGAGGGCAAGATGGATGGAGCCAAATACAGGGAAATACTAGAGGAAAACCTGTTTCAGTCTGCAAGAGACCTGGGACTGGGGCGGAGGTTCACCTTCCAGCAGGACAATGATCCTAAACACACAGCCAAAGCTACACTGGAGTGGTTTAAAAAACAAGAACCTGAATGTCTTAGAATGGCCCAGTTAAAGCCCAGACCTCAATCCCAATGAGAATCTGAGGCAAGACTTGAAATTGCTGTTCACCAACGGTCCCCATCCAACTTGACAGAGCTTGAGCAATTTTGTCAAGAAGAATGGGCAAAATTGCAGGATCCAGATGTGCAAAGCTGGTAGAGACTTACCCAAAAAAAAAGACTCACAGATGTAATTGCTGCCAAAGGTGCTTCTACCAAGTATTGACTCAGGGGGTGAATACTTATGCAACCAACAAATGTCTTTTTTTTTTGTTTAATTAACTTTTGTGTCACAATAAAAAATATTTTGCACCTTAAAAGTGTTAAGTATGTTGTGTAAATCAAATGGTAGAAATCCCAATTAAATCCATTTTAATTCCAGGTTGTAACACTACAAAATGTGGAAAAGTCCAAGGGGGGTGAATACTTATGCAAGGCACTGTATGTGTATATATATATATCCAGTGGTTAAAGAAAAGGGCTTGTAACCAGGAGGTCCCTGGTTCAAATCCCACCTCAGTCACTAACTCATTCTGTGACCCTGAGCAAGTCACTTAACCTCCTTGTGCTCCGTCTTTCGTGTGAGACATAATTGTGACTCTGCAGCTGATGTATAGTTCACACACCCTAGTCTCTGTAAGTCACCTTGGATAAAGGCGTCTGCTAAATAAACAAATAATAATAATAATTATATATATATATATATATATATATACACACAGTGCTGTGAAAAAGTATTTGCCCCCTGTCTGATTTTCTGCATTTTTGCACATTTTTCACATTGTATTTGGTCAGATTTTTTTGTGGGTTGTAGTAGTATATAGAGGGAGTCTGAGAGAAAAAATGACACCAAAGTCTGGTGCTTCTTTCATTTGTTTGGTGTGCAAGGTAATCAAACATGCAATCTTCAGGTGTGAAAAAGTTATTGCCCCCCTAGTTAACTCAACCCAATTAAAGGGATAATTAGGTCAGCTGTTTGAGTACTTTTGTTAACAACCAGGCCTGATTTGGGCCAGCCCTGCCCAATATAAATCTGACTAACTTTGGCCCTTACCATCAGAGTGAAGTTGTCAGCACGCAGGTTCTAGAAGCACATCATGCCACGAACAAAAGAAATTCCTGAAGACCTCCAGAAAAAGGTTGTTGATGCCTATCAGTCTGGAAAGGGTTACAAAGCCATTTTAAGGCTCTGGGGCTCCACTGAACCCACAGTCAGAGCCATATTGTCCAAATGGAGAAAGTTTGGGACAGTAGTTAATCTTCCCAGGAGTGGCCGCCCCTGCCAAAATCTTTCCAACAGCAAGGTGTAAATCGTCTAGAAGTCAAAAAGAGCCCTAGAACAACATCCAGGGATCTGCAGGCCTCTCTCGCCGGCTAAGGGTCAGTGTTCATGACTCCACCATCAGAAAGACACTGGGCAAAAATGGGATTCATGGCAGAGTAGCAAGGCAGAAACCATTGCTCACTAAGAAGAACATGAATGCTCATCTGAAGTGTGCCAAAAAGCACCTGGATGATCCTCAAGAGTTCTGGAACAATGTTCTATGGACAGATGAGTCAAAAGTGGAACTTTTTGGCCGACATGGGCCCCGTTATGTCTGGCGAAAACCAAACACTGCATTCCACAAGTATGGTGGTGGTAGTGTCATGGTTTGGGGATGCTTTGCTGCACCAGGACCTGGACGCCTTGCCATCATTGAAGGAACCATGAATTCTGCTCTGTATCAGGGAATTCTACAGGAGAATGTCCGGGCATCCGTCCGTGAGCTGAAGCTGAAGTGCAGCTGGGTCATGCAGCAAGACAATGATCCGAAACACACAAGCAAGTCTACATCAGAATGGTTGAAGAACAAGAAATTTAAAGTTTTTGAATGGCCTAGTCAAAGTCCAGACCTAAACCCCACTGAGATGTTGGTAGGACCTGAAACGAGCAGTTCATGCTCGAAAACCCACAAATGTCACTGAGTTGAAGCAGTTCTGCATGGAGAGCGGGCCAAAATTCCTCCACGGTTCTGTGAGAGACTAATCAATAACTACAGGAAGCTTTTTGGTTGCAGTTATTGCTGCTAAAGGTGGCGAACCAGTTATTGAGTCTAAGGGGGTGATTACTTTTTTCACACAGGAGCATTGGATGTTGCATAACTTTCTTGAATAAATATATGAAATATGTATCAAATTTTGTGTTATTCATTCACACCCTTTTATCTAGTATTAGGTTTTGGTTGAAGATCTGATAACATTCAGTGTAAAAATATGCAAAAATGCAGAAAATCAGACGGGCAAATATTTTTTCACGGAATTGTATATATATATATATATATATATATATATATATACAGTGCGTATAGAAAGTCTTTTTTTATATCATTTATCTACACATCCTACCCCACAACTTCCAAGTGAAAAAAATATTCTAGAAATTTGTAGAAAATTAATTAAAAATAAAAACTGAAATAGCTTAGTTGGATACGTGTCCATCCCCCTTGTAATAGCAATCCTAAATTAGCTCAGGTTTAATCAGTTGTCTTCGAAATCACACACCAAGTTAAGTGGCCTCCACCTGTGTTAAATTGTAGTGATTCACATGATTTCAGGATAAATTCAGCAGTTCCTGTAGGTTCCCTCTGCTGGGTAGTGCATTTCAAAGCAAAGACTCAACCATGAGCACCAAGGCGCTTTCAAAAGAACTCTGGGACAAAGTTGTTGAAAGGCACAGATCAGGGGATGGGTATAAAAAAATATCAAAGGCCTTGAATATCTCTTGGAGCACGATCGAGGTGATTATTAAGAAGTGGAAGGTGTATGGCACCACCAAGACCCTGCCTAGATCAGGCCGCCCCTCCAAACTGGATGACCGAATTAGAAGGGAGACTGATCAGAGAGGCTACCAAGAGGCCAATGGGAACTTTGCAAGAGCTACAGGCTTTATGGCCAAGACTGGTCAAAGTGTGCATGTGACAACAATATCCCAAGCACTCCACAAATCTGGCCTGTATGGTGGGGTGGCAAGAAGGAAGCCATTACTCAAGAAAGCCCACCTTGAATCCCGTTTGAAGTATGCAAAAAAACACTAGGAGATTCTGTAGCCATGTGGCAAAGGTTTTGGTGGTCTGACTAAACTAAAATGGAACTTTTTGGCCTAAATTCAAAAGCTGCTATGTTTGACTTTAAAACCAACACAGCGCGATCACCCAAAGAACACCATCCCTACTGTGAAGATGGTGGTGGCAGCATCATGTTATGGGGATGTTTCTCATCGGAAGAGACTGAAAATGAATGGAGCAAAATACAGAGAAGTCTTTGAGGAAAACCTGCTGCCCTCTGTAAGAAAGCTGAAACTGGGACGGAAGTTCACCTTTCAGCATGACAACGACCCAAACCACACAGCCAAATCTACACTGGAGTGGCTAAGGAACAAAAAGGTAAATGCCCTTGAGTGGCCCAGTCCGAGCCCCGACCTAAATCCAATCAAATTAGTGGCATGACTTGAAGATTGCTGTCCATCAACGCTCCCCAAGGAACTTGACAGAGCTTTAACAGTTTTGTAAAGAATGGTCAAATATTGCCAAATCTAGGTGTGCAAAGTTGGTAGAGACCTATCCCAACAGACTCACAGCTGTAATTGCTGTCAAAGGTGCTTCCACCAAGTATTAACTCAGGGGGGTGGAGACTTATCCAATTATGATCTTTCAGTTTTGTATTTTTAATATATAATATTTTTCCTCAGTAAAAAACTTTTTTCCCCTTAACAGTGTGGAGTATGGTGTGTAGATAAGTGGAAAAAAATCCTCATTTAAATGAATGAAACTGAGGCACTGACAAAACAAAATGTGAAAAAAGTTCAAGGTGGTGTAGATTTTCTATAGGCACTATATATATATATATAGTGGCAAATAGTGGGTTTGCTAGAATCCAGTGGTAAAATAGGGTTGTAGGAATGTTGCATTATTAAGTAGCAAACCAAATGAATAGCCACAGACATAAAGACTAACCAGTTGTGGCGTATTTTTAAAATGGCTGCCGGGGCCATATAGGAAAATTGAACTGCAGCCAAGGGAATGCTGGGAATGAAAAGCAAATCCAGGCTGATGTCATGGATGAAAAGGAAAGAGTGAAAGAGAAGAATAATGTGCTGCAAGCGGGAAGGTGTCTGTGTGGGCCTCCTGTAATTAGGAGAGTACTGACGGTTTATTGTTTTTGTCAGACCTACGTTTGGTTAAAAGTGTTGGAGTGTAACATAAAGTGTGTCGCAAGCAGAACGGAGGATTACAAGCAGCAATATGAAACACTGAGTACTGCAGTTTGGATAACAGCATTCAAGAGGTAAACAGCATTTAAACTACTGTCTGTTTCTGAGAATTAAACCAGAGTTTTCACCGCTTGAGTGAAACATACTAAACAGCTGCTATAAACTACTGTCTGTTTCTGAGAGCTGAACAGAGAGTTGTCACCGCTGAGTGAAACATACTTGCTCTAGTGAACCGGATTGGGACTAACCAAGTGTCTCTGTGTTGAGTGCATCTATACTGCTGATGGAATTACAAGTGCCTTGTCCGCCGTGATAAACAGAGTTAGAGCTGCTGGGTGAAGTACTTAATGAAACGCTGAGTATGGGAAAAGTGTGACTTCAAATATCCTGTGCCAGGTACAGACATAAAATACAGGAGAGTGTGAAAAGTCGTGATGTTCTCATTACAAGAGGTGAAGAAACACTGTGTGTTTAAAGCAGTACCCGGACCTGAACACTTTTCTGACCCCAAAGCGTGGTGCAGCCAGGCCCTTGCATGCACGGAGCGAAGTTGTGTGTAGAACTCAAACAAACACACAGAAGAACAAGTGTTTGAGGACTCTGATTATTATTGGGTTTTGAAGAAACCCACTGAAGCAAACGTGTTGCAAACTGTTTATTAATTTGTGAGCACACCAGGCTGGTTGTTACAAAAGCACCGCCCAGGGACAGAGCGTCACCAGTCAGTCACCTCCAGAAGGGGAGATCAGGAACCTGAGAAGCAGACAAAGGATTACAAATTGCTACGCACTGAGGGTTGCAAAAAACGAGGCCACTGTGTATACTTACCTGTGGGGTGCAACTGCGACCAGTGTCCACCAGAGGGCAGCCGTGTATACGTGTTTCAGGTTCCTGCACTGTTCTGGGGAACAGTGCCACCTGCTGGACCTATTGGAGATAACCCTGTAATTAGTCAAAGAATTACCAATTGTCTGATTACCTGGAAGAGTTCAGTTTAACAAGGACTGTTTAGAACCTGAACTCTAGTCTTAAAAGAACTTAAAATATAGTAATTAGTTCTGTTTAATTTTCTTTTGGGAGTACTTTTTGTTGTTTTAAAATAGAAAATATACAGATTCACTTCTGGTGTCTTCTAATCATCATTCACCTCTTACCAAATACCTTGATTCCTACAACCCGTGAACTCATCCTTCACAATAATATATATATATATATATATATATATATATATATATATATATATATATATACTACTGTGTATCTGACCCTAACCCTGACTCTACAACCCTTCACTGTACAGTGCCTTATGAAAGTATTCGCCCCTTGAACTTTTATGACCTTTTTGCCACATTTCAGGCTTCAAACATAAAGATATGAAACTGTAATTTTTGTGAAGAATCAACAACAAGTGGGACACAATCATGAAGTGGAACTAAATTTATTGATATTTCAAACTTTTTTAACAAATAAAAACTGAAAAATTGGGCGGGTAAAATTATTCAGCCCCTTTACTTTCAGTGCAGCAAACTCTCTCCAGAAGTTCAGTGAGGATCTCTGAATGATCCAATGTTGACCTAAATGACTAATGATGATAAATAGAATCCACCTGTGTGTAATCAAGTCTCGTCAGATAAATGCACCTGCACTGTGATAGTCTCAGAGGTCCGCTTTTTAAAGCGCAGAGAGCATCATGAAGAACAAGGAACACACCAGGCAGGTCCGAGATACTGTTGTGGAGAAGTTTAAAGCCGGATTTGACAAAAAAGATTTCCAAGCTTTTAAAAAACATCCCAAGGAGCACTGTGCAAGCGATAATATTGAAAATGGAAGGAGTATCAGACCACTGCAAATCTACCAAGACCTGGCCGCCCCTCTAAACTTTCAGCTCATACAAGGAGAAGACTGATCAGAGATGCAGCCAAGAGGCCCATGATCACTTGGATGAACTGCAGAGATCTACAGCTGAGGTGGGAGACTCCTGTCCATAGGACAACAATCAGTCGATACTGCACAAATCTGGCCTTTATGGAAGAGTGGCAAGAAGAAAGCCATTTCTTAAAGATATCCATAAAAGTGTCGCTTATAGTTTGCCACAAGCCACCTGGGAGACACACCAAACGTGGGGAAGAAGGTGCTCTGGTCAGATGAAACCAAAATCGAACTTTTTTGGCAACAATGCAAAACGTATGTTTGGCGTAAAAACAACACAGCTCATCACTTCCTGAACACACCATCCCCACTGTCAAACATGGTGGTGGCAGCATCATGGTTTGGGCCTGCTTTTCTTCAGCAGGACAGGGAAGATGGTTAAAATTGATGGGAAGATGGATGGAGCCAAATACAGGACCATTCTGGAAGAAAACCTGATGGAGTCTGCAAAAGACCTGAGACTGGGACGGAGATTTGTCTTCCAACAAGACAATGATCCAAAACATAAAGCAAAATCTCTAATGGAATGGTTCACAAATAAACATATCCAGGTGTTAGAATGGCCAAGTCAAAGTCCAGACCTGAATCCAATCGAGAATCTGTGGAAAGAACTGAAAACTGCTGTTCACAAATGCTCTCCATCCAACCTCACTGAGCTCGAGCTGTTTTGCAAGGAGGAATGGGCAAAAATTTCAGTCTCTCGATGTGCAAAACTGATAGAGACATACCCCAAGTTTAATTTACAGCTGTAATCGCAGCAAAAAGGTATGCTTACAAAGTATTAACTTAAGGGGCTGGAATAATTTTGCACGCCCAATTTTTCAGTTTTTATTTGTTAAAAAAAGTTTGAAATATCCAATAAATTTCGCTCCACTTCATGATTGTGTCCCACTTGTTGTTGATTCTTCACAAAAATTACAGTTTCATATCTTTATGTTTGAAGCCTGAAATGTGGCAAAAGGTCGCAAAGTTCAATAAATAATACTTTCAAGAAGGCACTGTATATACACTACTGTGTATCTGAGCATGCATTCAAAAAGCAGGCAGCTGAGAGTAAAGGATCAGTCATATAAAGACATGCTCTCTACTCAATGGGACGGGTTAGAGTGCCAGTAATATAAATGGAGAAGACGATTTGAACACAATCGCGTCTCAACACTGTTCCAGGTGAACTGCATTAACCACCTGACTGCACTCAATGTGCCAGGTACGCCCTGCTTGAGAAATGCAAACAGACAGGATTTTCATCACTCCTTTAAAACTTCATCATTACCCTTCAATTACTCTTGACTGTGTTATTGAACTTGTAAAGGGACTGGTAATGGGGCAAGGGAAGGTCCTGTGTGCTGCACTCTGTTCAATTGCAATCATTCTCTCCTGTCAGTTCAACACCTAGCACAGTAAATAAAACCACATGTATTACACACCTAGCACAGTAAATAAAACCACATGTATTACACACCTAGCACAGTAACTAAAACCACATGTATTACACACCTAGCACAGTAAATAAAACTACATGTATTATACACCTAGCACAGTAAAAACCACATGTATTACACACCTAGCACAGTAACTAAAACCACATGTATTACACACCTAGCACAGTAAATAAAACTACATGTATTATACACCTAGCACAGTAAAAACCACATGTATTATACACCTAGCACAGTAACTAAAACCACATGTATTACACACCTAGCACAGTAACTAAAACCACATGTATTATACACCTAGCATAGTAAATAAAACCACATGTATTATACACCTAGCACAGTAACTAAAACCACATGTATTACACACCTAGCACAGTAAATAAAACTACATGTATTATAAACCTAGCACAGTAAAAACCACATGTATTATACACCTAGCACAGTAACTAAAACCACATGTATTACACACCTAGCACAGTAACTAAAACCACATGTATTATACACCTAGCACAGTAACTAAAACCACATGTATTACACATCTAGCACAATAAATAAAACCACATGTATTACACACCTAGCACAGTAAATAAAACCACATGTATTATACACCTAGCACAGTAAATAAAACTACATGTATTATACACCTAGCACAGTAACTAAAACCACATGTATTATACACCTAGCATAGTAAATAAAACCACATGTATCATACACCTAGCACAGTAACTAAAAAACACATGTATTGTTACACCTAGCACAGTAAAAAACCACATGTATTACACACCTAGCACAGTAACTAAAATCACATGTATTATACACCTAGCACAGTAAATAAAACCACATGTATTACACACCTAGCACAGTAAAAACCACATGTATTACACACCTAGCACAGTAACTAAAATCACATGTATTATACACCTAGCATAGTAAATAAAACCACATGTATCATACACCTAGCACAGTAACTAAAACCACATGTATTACACACCTAGCACAGTAAAAACCACATGTATTACACACCTAGCACAGTAACTAAAATCACATGTATTATACACCTAGCACAGTAAATAAAACCACATGTATTACACACCTAGCGCAGTAAATAAAACCACATGTATTATACACCTAGCACAGTAAATAAAACCACATGTATTACACACCTAGCACAGTAACTAAAACCACATGTATTATACACCTAGCACAGTAACTAAAACCACATGTATTACACATCTAGCACAGTAAATAAAACCACATGTATTATACACCTCTAGCACAGTAACTAAACCATGTATTACACACCTAGCACAGTAAATAAAACCACATGTATTACACACCCAGCAATATAAAATAAAACCACATGTATTATACACCTAGCACAGTAACTAAAACCACATGTATTACACACCTAGCACAGTAAATAATACCACATGTATTATACACCTAGCACAGTAACTAAAACCACATGTATTATACACCTAGCACAGTAAATAAAACCACATGTATTATACACCTAGCACAGTAAATAAAACCACATGTATTACACACCTAGCACAGTAACTAAATCCACATGTATTATACACCTAGCACAGTAAATAAAACCACATGTATTTTACACCTAGCACAGTAAAAACCACATGTATTACACACCTAGCACAGTAACTAAAACCACATGTATTATACACCTAGCATAGTAAATAAAACCACATGTATTATACACCTAGCACAGTAACTAAACCACATGTATTACACAGCCATAGCACAGTAAATAAAACTACATGTATTATACACCTAGCACAGTAAAAACCACATGTATTATACACCTAGCACAGTAACTAAAACCACATGTATTACACACCTAGCACAATAAATAAAACCACATGTATTACACACCTAGCACAGTAAATAAAACTACATGTATTATACACCTAGCACAGTGAACAAAACCACATGTATTAAGCACCTAGCACAGTAACTAAAACCACATGTATTACACACCTAGCACAGTAAATAAAACTACATGTATTATACACCTAGCACAGTAAATAAAACCACATGTATTAAGCACCTAGCACAGTAACTAAAACCACATGTATTATACACCTAGCACAGTAAATAAAAACACATGTATTATACACCTAGCACAGTAAATAAAACCACATGTATTACACACCTAGCACATTAACTAAAACCACATGTATTATACACCTAGCACAGTAAATTAAACCACATGTATTATACACGTAGCACAGTAACTAAAACCACATGTATTATACACCTAGCACAGTAAATAAAAACACATGTATTATACACCTAGCACAGTAAATAAAACCACATGTATTACACACCTAGCACAGTAACTAAAACCACATGTATTACACACCTAGCACAGTAAATAAAACCACATGTATTACACACCTAGCACAGTAAATAAAACCACATGTATTACACACCTAGCACAGTAAATAAAACCACATGTATTACACACCTAGCACAGTAACTAAAACCACATGTATTATACACCTAGCACAGTAAATAAAACCACATGTATTACACACCTATAACAGTAACTAAAACCACATGTATTACACACCTAGCAGAGTAAAAAACCACATGTATTATACAAAACTAGCACAGTAAAAACCACATGTATTATACACACCTAGCACAGTAAATAAAACCATGTATTACACACCTAGCACAGTAAATAAAACCACATGTATTACACACCTAGCAGAGTAAAAACCACATGTATTATACACCTAGCACAGTAAAAACCACATGTATTATACACCTAGCACAGTAAATAAAAACACATGTATTATACACCTAGCACAGTAAATAAAACCACATGTATTATACACCTAGCACAGTAACTAAAACCACATGTATTACACACCTAGCAGAGTAAAAACCACATGTATTATACACCTAGCACAGTAAAAACCACATGTATTATACACCTAGCACAGTAAATAAAACCACATGTATTACACACCTAGCACAGTAAATAAAACCACATGTATTACACACCTAGCACAGTAAATAAACCACATGTATTACACACCTAGCACAGTAAAAACCACATGTATTATACACCTAGCACAGTAACTAAAACCACATGTATTATACACCAAGCACAGTAAATAAAAACACATGTATTATACACCTAGCACAGTAAATAAAACCACATGTATTACACACCTAGCACAGTAACTAAAACCACATGTATTACACACCTAGCACAATAAATAAAACCACATGTATTACACACCTAGCACAGTAAATAAAACTACATGTATTATACACCTAGCACAGTAAATAAAACCACATGTATTACACAGCTAGCACAGTAAATAAAACCACATGTATTACACACCTAGCACAGCAAATAAAACCACATGTATTATACATCTAGCATAGTAACTAAAACCACATGTATTACACACCTAGTAGAGTAAATAAAACTACATGTATTATACACCTAGCACAGTAAATAAAACACATGTATTATACATCTAGCACAGTAACTAAAAACCATGTATTACACACCTAGCAGAGTAAAAAAACCACATGTATTATACACCTAGCACAGTAAAAACCACATGTATTACACACCTTCCACAGTAAATAAAAACCACATGTATTATACACCCAGCACAGTAACTAAACCACATGTATTATACACCTAGCACAGTAACTAAACCACATGTATTACACACCTAGCAGAGTAAAACCACATGTATTATACACCTAGCACAGTAAAAACCACATTGCATTTAACACCCATCTAGCACAGTAAATAAAACATGTATTATACACTCCAGCACAGTAAATAAACTACATGTATTATACACCTAGCACAGTAACTAAACCACATGTATTACACACCTAGCACAGTAAATAAACCACATGAATTACACACCCAGCACAGTAAATAAAACCACATGTATTACACCTAGCACAGTAAATAAACCACATGTATTACACACCTAGTACAGTAAAAACCATGATGTATTATACACCCAGTAAGTAAATAAAACCACCTGTATTACGCACTCCAGCACAGTAAAAAACCACATGTATTATACACCTAGCACAGTAAATAAAACTACATGTATTATACACCCAGCCAGTAAAAAACCACATGTATTACACACTAGCACAGTAAATAAAAACCACATGTATTATTGTGACAGAGATCGAATGAGTCTAGTGTTAGGATCTTCCTCTCGACTCCTGTGGAGAAGCACGGTGATAATGAGGAACAGAGTACCCTTTAATGAAATGGCACGACAATTTATTCCGTAGGGTAGATGGACGGTCAGTTCGAAGGCGAGTATGGCACTGAGCTCAGTGACCCAGACGGTAAGCGGGCGTGGCATCCGAGGACTGAGGAGCGATGCGCTCGCTAACCTCGGGTCATGGGCTTATGGCATAAATAGGGGCATGGCTTGAGATCTGTTCTTTGCATATGGTTAAAACATATAACCGAAGGAGCCCGAAACGCGGAAAGCCACCGTGAGTGTTTGTGTCTGTGTCCTAACACTGTGTCTCTGTGTTGTTGTCTCACTAAAGATTACTGAGCACGATCCGGAGCTGCAGCCGCGAGGCCAGCAAAAACCCGGACTTCACCACTCACCTGTTTCACCATCGACTTTGTCTCTGTGTTTGCACCTTTAACACTTGAATCACGCGACTGTCTTTGTGTTTGTGTTTAGTGTGGTGTCGGAACGGACTTTGGGGTTGCAGGTCAAACCCGCAGGATTACAATTAGAAGTGATACACGCCGCTGTATCACTTCCAGCACTATTATTATTTTTTACAGGTTTTGCCTTGAGGCTCTGGACATTTATTAATTTAAAATAAACACCCTTGCACCTGTACCAACGTCTGTCTGTGTGATTATTCTGCACTGCACTCACCTGCACGCTCATCACCACTTTGCCACAATTATACACACCAGCACAGTAACTAAAACCACATGTATTATACACCCAGCACAGTAAATAAAAACCACATGTATTCCAACACCTAGCACAGTAACTAAAAAACCACATGTATATATACACCCATAGTAAATAAAACCACATGTATTATTAATCTAGCACAGTAACTAAACCACATGTATTATACACCTAGCACAGTAACTAAAACACATGTATTATACACCCAGTACAGTAAATAAAACCATGTATTATACACCTAGCACAGTAAATTGTAAAACCACATGTAATATACACCTAGCACAGTAAATAAAAACCACATGTATTACACACCTAGCACAGTAATTAAAACCACATGTATTATACACCTAGTACAGTAAATAAAACCATGTATTATACACCTAGCACAGTAAATAAAAACTACATGTATTATACACCTAGCACAGTATCTAAAACCACATACAATAATCTAGCACAGTAAATAACAAAAACCACATGTGGCATTACACACCTAGCACAACAGTAAAAACCACATGTATTATACATCTAGCACAGTAAATAAAAAACCACATGTATTATACACCTAGCATTAGTAAATAAAACTACATGTATTATACACCTAGCACAGTATCTAAAACCACATGCATTATACATCTAGCACAGTAACTAAAACCATATGTATTATACTAACTCCAGCATACAAAATTAAAACCACATGTATTATTACACCTAGCACAGTAAATAAAACCACATGTATTATACACCTAGCACAGTAAATAAAACCACATGTATTATACACCAGCACAGTAACTAAAACCACATGTATTATGCACACCCAGCACAGTAAACCCACATGTATTACACACCGAGCACAGTAAATAAACCACATGTATTACACACCTAGCATAGCAACTAAAACCACATGTATTATACACCTAGCACAGTAAAAAAACCACATACACACCTAGCACAATAAAATAAAACCATGTATTACACACCTAGCACAGTAAATAAAACTACATGTATTATACACCAGCACAGTAAATAAAACCACATGTATTACACACCTAGCACAGTAAATAAAACCACATGTATTACACACCTAGTACACAGTAAATAAAACCACATGTATTATACACCTGAAGCACAGTAACTAAAACCACATGTATAACACACCTAGCACAGTAAAAAAAACCACATGTATTACACACCTAGCAGTAGTAAAAAACCACATGTATTACACACCTAGCACAGTAAATAAAAAACCACATGTATTATACACCTAGCACAGTAACTAAAAAACCACATGTATTATACACCTAGCACAGTAAAAAACCACATGTATTACACACCCAGCACAGTAAAAACAAAAAACCACATGTATTATACCTAGCACAGTAAATAAAACCACATGTATTACACACCTAGCACAGTAAAAACCACATGTATTATACACCTAGCACAGTAACTAAAACCACATGTATTACGCACCTAGCACAGTAAAAATTACATGTATTATACACCTAGCACAGTAAATAAAACCACATGTATTATACACCTAGCACAGTAACTAAAACCACATGTATTATACACCTAGCACAGTTAAAACCACATGTATTATACACCTAGCATAGTAAATAAAACCACATGTATTACACACCTAGCACAGTAAATAAAACCACATGTATTATACACCTAGCACAGTAACTAAAACCACATGTATTACACACCTAGCACCTTAAAAACCACATGTATTATACACCTAGCACAGTAACTAAAACCACATGTATTATACACCTAGCATAGTTAAACCACATGTATTATACACCTAGCATAGTAAATAAAACCACATGACATACTAATCTAGCACAGTAATAAAAACCACATGTATTATACACCTAGCACAGTAACTAAAACCACATGTATTATACACCTAGCACAGTTAAAACCACATGTATTATACACCTAGCATAGTAAATAAAACCACATGTATTATACACCTAGCACAGTAACTAAAACCACATGTATTATACACCCAGTACAGTAACTAAAACCATGTATTATACATCTAGCACAGTACCAAACCACATGTATTACACACCTAGCATAACTAAAAAACCACATGTATTATACACCTAGCACAGTAACTAAAACCACATGTATTATACACCTAGCACAGTAACTAAAATCACATGTATTATACACCAGTACAGTAACTAAAACCACATGTATTACACACCTAGCACAGTAAATGTTCACATGTATTATACACCCAGCACAGTAACTAAAACCACATGTATTATACACCTAGCACAGTAATAAAACACATGTTTTATACACTAGCACAGCAAATAAAACCACATGTATTTATACACCCAGCACAGTAAATAAAACCATACATGTATTCCACACCTAGCACAGTAACTAAAAAACCACATGTATTATACACATAGCACAGTAACTAAAACCACATGTATTATACACCTAGCACAATAAATAAACCACATGTATTACATAATCTAGCACAGTAACTAAACCACATGTATTATACACCTAGCACAGTAACTAAACCCATGTATTATACACCTAGTACAGTAAATAAAACCACATGTATTACACACCCAGTAGCACAGTAACTAAAAACCACATGCATTACAATAATCTAGAAGTATGCAAATAAAACCACATGTATTATACACCTAGTACAGTAAAAAAAACCACAGCTATTATACACCTAGCACAGTAATCTAAAACCACATGTATTATACACTCAGCACAGTAAATAAAAAACCACATGTATTATACACCTAGCACAGTAAATAAAACTACATGTATTATACACCTATACAGTAACTAAAACTACATGTATTGCTACACCTAGCACAGTAAATAAAAAACCACATGTATTACACACCTAGCACAGTAAAAAACCACATGGTATTACACACCTAGCACAGTAAATAAAACCACATGTATTTACACAGTTAGCACAGTAAAAACCACATGTATTATACACCTAGCACAGTAACTAAAACCATGTATTATACACCTATAACAGCAACTAAAAAACCACATGTATTATACACCTAGCACAGTAAATAAACCACATTATTATATCTGCAGTCGTTTGTTTTGTGAGAAAGTGAATTCCTGTTCAGTCATTGGCTTTTGCCTCATTTATTTTATTCTTACTTTTTAGACCTTTAAAAGGAACAATAGTAGTAGAGTGTCAGTGAAGGGGTTTAAATACAGCCCCACGTGGTGTGTCTGTAAACGCTGCTGCCCTCTAGTATGTGCTGCCTCAGCTAATCAAGCACTACACAACTCCCAGCACTCTTGAATTGCCCCCAGTGCTTCATTCTGGGCTGATCCTGCCAACACACAAACTCTCCACAGTGTTGAGGGCAGCACCCTGAACCCTTCTGAGGAAGCAAAGGGGCAGCCAGTCAGCAGTGCAGCTGGAGGGGGGTGACACAGAGACCCACTGGCTGTGAAGAGAGAGCATCATGGAGACACTGCCTTCCAATCTGGGCAGCCTGTCTCTGGAAGAAGAGGGAGAGGGGAGGGGCCTGTCCCTGAAGCTGAAACCACCGCGGACAATTCAAACAAACTGACTGCTAACTGCACTGCCTGCACAAGAAAGGCTGAACTGAGAGGAATGTAGTCAGCAGTGAATCAAAGAAAACAAAAACAGATCAGTGGCAATCTCATTTCTGTCCTAAAGGCAGACAGACAGACAGACATGTAAAGAACTCATTTAATATCACCTCGCTCCCAATCATTAAAGCAGGGTTTTGAGTGCATTGTGTAGCTGCAACATGTCTAATGACAAACTATTCAACAGAAAGTCTTTTTTTTTTTTAGTGCTTGATAGTTGTGGGATGAAGCAGCTAACAGCACAGCACTGAGCCTAGAGTGCCAGCCAGACTGAGAGAAGCACGCAGTCTAGAGAACAGCCCAGGGGGCGCTGCCAGCTTTACTGCTGGGGCACTTTATGTTGTTGTCTTCACATAATCCAGACACATATTTTAAGTGATAATGGAATTCCTGAGTGGGGTAAAGCCTGAGTCCTGAGAGGAATGCCACAGCAATGCCATTATCACTGCTATACTAAACCCTCTAAAGTTGTTCATTTACCACCATACTGCAAAATACATGAAGCAACGCAGTGACCAAGGTTACAGAGTCTCAGGCCTGCCTCCCTGACCCAGGTATTGACCCACCAGGAGACTGGCCACCCCTTACACACAGAGGGCCAGGTTCAATTGACAGTCCACGTGTGTAACCTCGCAATACATTCCTGTTCATTGACCAGATCCTTCACCAGAGCAAAGTCATCCTCTGGTTTTAGAGAGGCTTAATCGCTGGATAAAAAAACAGACCGCTTTCTGAAGAGTCTCCTTTATTTTACCAGGTGTATAATAACAGTGTATTTCCTACTGATGTATAGACGTAGTTTTGATTACAAAAATGCAACAAAGCTGTTTTTATTACACATTAGTGCTGCCAGCAATAGACACTGTATTTGCTAATCCATTAATGCAGTCACAGGGGTAGTTTGTATTATCATTGCAGTGTTCTGCCTCACAGGCTGCACCACTGATAGTTGCACTGGCCATTCACAAGAGAATATTGTGAACAAATTACAATAGAAATGAAACCTATTTTCAAAATAGGTCTAATTGTATTTTGAAATATGTATATTGTAGCACATATTACAACTATATACAGTATATATATAATAAAAGCTGTGTACTACAGCTTTCAAGAAGTCTGTCATGCCACATGATTAGTGTCATTATAATAATCACAGTGAATCACATGGGTCCTTCCTCCCTCCTTTTCCTTCCTTTTTCTGTCCCCCCCTAATCTCACCTCACTCTCTGTCAATACCTTGAATTTCTTATGTAGTCCAACGACCCTTGTTCCCTGTTTAATTCCTTTTCATTATTCTCATGGTTTTCTTATTTACTTTTTTGATGAACTTGATTTTTCTACTCTCCTCCTCCTTCTGTTCACCCTGATTGTCTTGTTATGGATTTCTAACATCCATTCCAACCTTCCAGCTTACCTGCTGGATTCTTTCCTTCACTCCTTTGATTTTGTCTTCTCTGCCCTCCTACCCACAAAGCTAGTTATTAACTGACCTCATTTCTCCATTTGTTGCCCTTCCAGGACCTTCTGTTACCCTCTGACCTTCGACCATTTATTGCGATCTTTGTCTTCTGTCTTCCTTGTTCCTTGTTTCCACTTTACTTGTTTCACACTCTTCCGCTTTTTTCTTTGTTCTTGTTTGATTGTTTCTTTTACTCTTTCCCTTTCCGACACTCTCTTGAAATATACTTTCTCAGATTTTGCATTTCCATCTTTTTTCCACTTCATTCTTCCTTTTCCCTTTGTCCTTTACCTTCCCTGACTTGTTTGGCTTCCTCTCGATCCTTTATTTCTTCAGCCTGTTTTGTAAGACCACACTCCTCATCTGTTGAAAGAGTCAGTGAGGAACGAACCCTGCTGCCCTAGACCTTTTACCAGATTTTCCTATAATAAGTGATATTTCTAATCTGCTAAATATCTTATTTCCAATCTTAATCCATTCCCATCAAAATTTACGAAACTTTTAATTTTAAATCCTCCTCCTAAACCCTCCTTCCTTCTTCGATTCCTTTGATGATTTCTCCTTGTTTCTAAACATCAGATATCTGCAACTTTCTTAGACCTCCCTCCCCTGCAGACCCTCTTGCCCAAACCCTTTACACCCATTTTACATCCCCTATTAAATTTGCCTCCTTTGTTTGCCCTTCTAGATTCTGATCCTCCTGCTCCAGGGCCATAAACCCACTATTGTAGTTTGATCTTCCCTTTGACCACCTCTTTTGTTGCTTTGTTTTTATTCCCTTCATCTTCCTCCTTAACACCTTTACTTTCTGGTATCTTCCCTCTGCCTCTCTCTTCTCTATCTCTCCCTCCTCAAAACTCTCTTAAATCCCATTTCCTCCCAGAGCTACTCCCTTTACTCCAATTCCCTTCCATCCAAACGCTGAGCGGATCACACACCGCTTAGCTTTGTTTTCTATTCAACTAATTTCTGTTTTGACTATCTCATCACCTATTTTACTCTGCTCACTCCACTGAAATCAGCTTCCTTCCTCGTCTGTCACCACCCCATTTAGTCAGTTCAGTTGCTTTCCTCTGTCCCATCTCGATCTTCTATGTTTTGATACTGTTGATTTACTCTATTATTCTGTTTTATCATTCTTTGTTGACTTGATCTTGAGACTGTTTCTGGTTTGAGCCTTCTTCCTCTACTTTCTCTAACTGGTGATTTACTAGAATTCCTTGAGGGAGTAAATCACACTCACTCCTTCTTTCTTTTACTGAGTCCTTAAGGGTTGCCTGAAGTCTCCTTGAGCCTTTCTCTTTCTGTTACCTGTTCTTATTCTCGATGATCTCTATGTATTTTCATAACATTTTCATGTTGATGATGTTTAGATTTTTCCTTTCTCCTTCTTACCTCTGACTCCTACCATCTTCCTCCTCAGATTCTTACCTGTCTGTCTGTATATTTTCCTCTTGATGTATCACCGTGATCACTCAAATCCCCAATCCCTAAATCTGATCTCCTCCTTCTCTCTCCTCTTGATTCTAGACTTGTTCTTCTGATCACTACACTTTCTCCTTTCTTTTCTCAAGCAGAACCTTGAGTCACCCTGACCTCCTGCCTCTCTTATTCCCAGCACATTCCATGGCTCTGGTAATGCAAGATTCTGCAGCCACGATTCTTCCTGAGCAACATCCTCAAGAATCCCACCCTTCCTCACCAACTATGCTACTCCAGCTCCTAGTCCCGGCCCTCCCTGGTGGCTTCCTCCCCGCTTAGACCAAAGGTGGTGTAACTCCTCCCCAGTTGGCCTCCCTAAGGCCCTGCCCGCCTGCTCCAGCTCATCTCAACTCTGCTGCTCTTGGTGTTCTCTGCCCTGCCAGCCTACTTGGCTCCACTATCCGCTGCTCCACTGGGCTCCCCATCACCGCACAGATCTGTGTTCAAGACTCTTGTGCTCAGTTTACAGATGCCTGACCAGACTGCACCCAGCTACCTCCAGACCATCATTCTCCTTACACCCCTGACTCGACTCCCCTCCGCCTCCGCTTCTGCACTAGAAGACTAGTTTCTACCTCCGCTACGCCCCTGCCTCCAGAGCTGCCTTCTTCTCCACCTTGTTCGCAGTGGTGGAATGACCTTCCCACAGATGTCAGGACTGCCCAGTCCCCTGACCATCCGGCGCCCTTAAGACTCCACTCCTCTTCAAACAGCACCTGTAGAACCTCTGTTTGTATCCTGGGACACTATCACCCTTCATGTAAATGTGCTTTATTTGCTCTTTTATCTGCCCCCCTATTTTACTGCATTTAATCCTGTGCAGAATACTGTAATCTGCCAAGTGTTTAACCTGTAGTACTTTGTATTTAATCATATCCTGATGTAACTATCATTATCTGCTGTATTATTGAATTGTGGTTTGTCACACTTGTACTTTGCTTGAACAAAAGTTATTGTATTTTGCTCTTATTGTATTACTTGTATACTTGTAACACTTGAAATGTATTTGCTTACGATTGTAAGTCGCCCTGATAAGGGTGCCTAAGAAATAAATAACAACACAATAACAATAATACACATACACACACACACAGCAGCAGCACAATGTGAGAGAGCGTTTAATAAACAGTGATTTCAATGGCTGTCAATGCCAGCCCCCTCCTTCGGGGCTTTCAGTAAAGGACAGCACCTGGTAGAAAACCACTACAAAGATGTAACTGCATTTTCATAAAGCAAACACGCCCCTTCCACTTTATTGATTTTTTTTTTTTAATTAAAATTAGTGGTCGCCAATTATTTTATTGTTTTCTCCCAATTTAGTAATGTCCAATTATTTTTAGGCTCAGCCCATGCCACACCCTGGGCGCTTGACTCGAGGGGCTAAGACAAACACACACTGCAGATCTACCATGCAGCCACCCAGTGTCGGAGACAACGCAGCCCCTGGGCAGCTTACAGGTAAGCCCGCAGGTGCCCGGACCAGACCACATGGGTCGCTGGGTGCAGTGAGCCGAGGACACCCTGGCTGACCCAGCCCCTCCCTCCCCTGCTGTTGTAGTCATGGTTGTCATGTCATCCATGTCATCCATGTATGCTCGAATTGGTGGTAGTCGCATTCCAGAAGCCAAACGCTTCTCCCTCCCACTGTCACCCATTTTGATGCCCTAATGATTACTTCCATTGCCATGGTAAAGCCAGTGGAGAAATGGCATCCTGACATTATTCCAACTTCTGGCATTGCCATGTAGTGTTGAATTCTGAAGCTGAAAAACTAAATTGCAAATCTCAGACGAGAGGTTTTCGCTTAAATTTGTTATTGTCATCAAGTAGCACTGAAAAAATCAAATGCTGCCCAAATGCCTTTGTACTGAAGTCTCAATCATGGGGGTTTTCCATGTGAGTTTTTTTTTAACTCGAGACATTTACACAAGAAAATGTCTTGTGTAAAAATGCTTTTTTTTGGGGTTTCCATTCGCTTCAGTTTATTTTTTTCGAGTAAACTGGGCTTTTAACCGACGCCATGCAAATGAATGTGAAAGGTGGGGTTGATATGCGTACATTAGCTATGCATAAAGTAATTTGTATGTTTTTGAAGATTACTAGTGACATTTTGTGAAATGTGGTTTGGCGCAGAGAGAACTGGTACACGAGTGAATCTAAGCTGTAATAAAGCAAAATAATTGTCGTGTCAGTTTGGTTAATAATGTGTTCTTGACCAAATTGTTTTCAAATGTCAGGTGGGCTACTTGTCGTTAGTATTGAATCTGGTTTCAACTAATTTATCTGACGACCATTAATTAAAAAATTAACCTGAGGTATAAATGAATCCAACCAACACAGTTATTGCAGATATACCATGGTTGGTTTAGGAAACCCTACCGCGACCGACGGGCTGACAGCTGCTGAGGAAGCATTCAACATCACGCTTTGGGCAAACACGGGTAGTGGGCACTTGAAAGGGAGGTGGCAGATACTGACTAAACAGACTGAAGTGCATTAATCTGCCCCAAATTGCCACCGCCTGCTGCCTGCACAAACTCTTTGTCAACAACCAAATGAGGTGTTCAGGAATCAGTGGCTACCTGTGAGACAAAACGGGGAAGTATGGGGTGTTTATGCAAATTACAACCCAATGACTCCAAAAAAATGTTTTATATGCCGATTCTACGACCGAAGGTTACCTCAGCCACCAGCTCCAATTGGACAGCAGCGATTTGAGGAGGCTCCGTGATGTCAGAGAGATGCTCTCCCTTTTGTTGTGTTGGATTTACTGTTGTGAAGACTTATTAATGATGCAAACAAAAAACACAATCAATATCGCCTTTTTTGCAATTTTATTTTGGTCAGTTCTGAGAGGGCATCAACAATGATGTTGCTGTGCTGTTTTTGGGCGCATCGAAAGGCCTATGACATCCAGTTCACAAACTATATTTATTAACATGGATGGCAGATGCGCCTGTTGTCTTTTGGACATAGCTTAGGATCAAAAAAAAAGGATCGGAATTAATCTTTAAGCTACAGCCTAATACTCTGTTCTTCATGTTTAACTTTAGCTTTAGTTTTACACAAGGTATTCTCAAACAGCTGTTTTAATACTTATAACAAATGCATAACGCAGTTTGTGGTAAGTGGTTTTATACAGAACTGTAAAACCCACAAGTATATATACAACATGACAGACAAGATACAGCAAAAAAACAATAATAAAAAAAAGGCTGTCTGCATTAGCATTAAGGTGAACTTTCTGCCATCTTGGAATCCACAGTAACAACTGACCCGTTCCCTTGCACATTTATAGTTAATGATAAACACGCCATTAACATTTACACGTGAAATGCTGGTTTCCATGTGAAACTGAGCTGGTTTTCACGTGTTTCATCATTTGCCAATTTAGCAAATGAGATTTATCCTATCCCTTTGGCCAAGCCGCCACCACAAACCTGATTTACCCAGTAATTCTCCCAAACGCGGCACTCAGATCACCATTTCATGTGTAAAATTGACCTGCATGGAAACCCCATGAATGAAGCAGTTCTTAACAGGTGTTGACAATCTCTGAGCAATAATGCTGAAGAAAATTTTGCCTTTACGCTTTTTATTAGGAAATAGGGCGAAAACTGACTGGCTTGTAGAATCTTTTTTTTAGGTATACAAAGACTCCACCTGCTATTTTACATGCTCTTGGTACAACCTTGTTTTTCCCATGCCACTTTCATCAATTTCACAGGATTTGTAGAACTCTGAAGCACTCTTGTACACCTGTACGGAACTCCATTAGGCCCTGGAGATGATTCACAGCTTGCTCTACTTCTTTCCACTTAGGTGCACAGTCCTCCATTTGGTATTTGGTAATTGACATAGGCTCCTACCTTTGAATCTGTATGTGTTTCCTCCAAATACCTCTCCAGCTCAAACTTAAGATGCTTTAGTGTGCCATCTTCCCTCACTGGTGAATAACTTCTTTAGGAAATCTTGAAATGGATCTTTATAAAAGTTGCTCCCGTGACGCCCTTCTTTATGTAGCTTTGTAGGCGCCTGTAGCTTTGCAATGTTGCAAGCTTATCTTTTATGACCCTTGTAAGAGATTGAGTCCCTCCTGACTTTGTTTGTTCTTCCTTTTCCATTGCTTCCTCAGCTGCCTTTTTTCAACTAAGTTGCTCAATCTCCTGCCGCTCTAGATTCTTCTAGGAAGGTTTGTAATTTTTCCTTCCTTTTTTCAACTCCAAACCTCTCGCTTCCATATGTGAGATGATGTCCTAAATTTATCCAGCTTCATTCTTAACTGTTCCACTTAAACTTTCCAAAGCAAAACATATAGATCCAGGAGTTTACTATGTGCCATGCAGTTCCTACAAGCAACCCCTGCACGAGACATACACCAAAATGCAGCTCCTGCACGACATTACCACCATTCAACCACTGCACGTGATAATACCACCTTGCAACCCCTGCACGATACACACCACCATGCAACCCCTGCACCCACACACCACCATGCAATCCTGTAATGCATACACCCAGTACTCATGCAACCCTGCACGCACACACCACCATGCAACCCCTGCACGCACACACCACCATGCAACCCCTGCACACACTACCATGCAACCTCCTGCACGCATTACACCACCACATGCAACCCTTAGTGCACGTGATATAATCCACCCACCATGCAGCCCCTGCACCTATTGACATACACCATGCAGTCCCTGCATGCACGCACCAGCATGCAACCCCTGCAACCCACACACCATTATGCAAAACCCCTGTATGCACACACCACTATGCAACCCCTGCACGCAGATACACCCAATGGCGCAGCCCCTGCACCCACACACCACCATGCAGCCCTGCACCCATTACACCACCATGCATATAGCCCCTGCATGCACGCACACCATGCAACCCCTGCACGCACACACTACCATGCAACCCCTGCACGCACACACCACCATGCAACCCTGCACGCGCACACTACTATGCAACCCCTGCACGATACACCCACCATGCAGCCTCCTGCACCACATTGACACCACCATGCAGCCCCCCCTGCACGCAACACCACCATGCAACCCCTGCGAGACACACACCACCATGCAACCCTGCACGCACACACCACCATGCAACCCCTGCACGTGATACATAACACCCACCATGCAGCCCCTGCACCCACACACCACCATGCAACCCTGCACGCAACACCACCATGCAACTCCTGCACGAGACACACCACCATGCAACCCCTGCACGCACACACACCGCCATGCAACCCCTGCACGCACACACCACCATGCAACCCCCTAGTATGCACGTGACCACTATGCAACCCCACACACACACTACCATGCAAACCCCTGTACACACACACTACCATGCAACCCTGCACGCATACACCCACCATGCAGCCCCTGCACCCACACACCACCATGCAAACCCTGCACCCACACACCACCATAACCCCCCACGCACACACCACCATGCAAACCTCCACGAGTTAACACCCACCATGCAGCCTGCACCCACACACCACCATGCCACCCTGCACCCACACACCACCATGCAGCCCCTGCATGCACGCACCACCATGCAGCCCTGCATGCACGCACTACCATGCAACCCTGCACGCACACACCTAGCTTTCATACATTCCTTGAATAAACTGATCACTTTACACTCACTGTAAAGAAGATGTAGTCACTACACTACACACCTCATGTTTCATAAAATACATACATTCTGCCTTGAGAAGCACATAACAATGCAGAATTAGCAAGAAACAATAGGGGATTCATAATGTTTGAATTCAAAAAAAGGCTAATATCTGGTGATATGCAGCAATGAATCTGCTAGGGGCCCCAATCCTGGTCGTGGACGCCGGTGTCCCTACTGGTTTTTGTTCCAACTAAAACTCTAAAATGACTTAATTATAAACAAACAAAGCGCTTAGGAGGCTGACATACAATTACAGAGCACCTTTAGGACATGCAGATAAATGAATCCAGAAGCACGAGTGTCTGGTTCTTTGGTTCCCATGGAGCAGCTTGTCTTAATAGATGGACTTAAAAATGCACTCTTCATGCATATACTTGTAAATAGCAGTTCTTTTTAATATTTTCAGCAATAAAAAGGGTTAATAACCCATTTAAATGAATATGGTATTAGACAGGTAGTCTCCTAATGGTCCCAGTGAGACACAAGCCACACACATACAGAGTGCCCGGAGAACAACTTAACACTTTATCAGTATCATAGAAGTTCTACCGAGATATCCTTAAGGGATACTTTATATACAATTATGATTATGCATACCCAGCCCCTTATCCAATCCCTTGCAATCTAATAGACTCTCTGGTTCTTTGTGGTGTCACGTGACTTCTGCTGGAGACATCTAATTGTCCAAATTGTTATTGCTTTTATCAAAAGAAAGAAAAGAAAGAATATTCTGTCAACCTTGCCTTCAACTGACATTTTATCTGTGTATGAGTTTATATTGTTGACTGTCACAAAGACGGCTAGAGTGGGTTGCGCCAGACCAGAAAGGAATTCAAACACAGAGACGGTGAAATAGATGAGAGCTGAGTGCACGGCTGCACTCAGCGCTTATTAACAAACAAAAGGGAAGGTTGAAACAGCACAAAACAGGACACGGTATTGGACGCCCAAAATAAACAGACATACAAAACGACTAAAC